>CANYLF012007721.1:0-13019 GCA_948193215.1 Bocquillonia castaneifolia
AATAGAGGCAATGGCATTCAACCTTTAACATTTGCTAGTACTGAATGAAGTTGGGTGCAACTTGCTAGATCATTAGGAATTTATGCGTGAACAAAGAACAGAAATGATTTGTTCTCAGATGATGCAAATATAACAGTAGAATTATTTTCGAAGCATGATGGCGAATAACTAAAATGAGAGACATTGGATACAACAATGAAATTATCTGAAATGAAAACTGCAGAAGAGAAAGATGGAGTTGATGAGGAAAAGGGAGTTCAACTACCCAACTTGAAAGCATCTACAAAAAGTCCCAAGCATACACCAGCTTTCCAATAGTTCACCATCACTACAAAAGACTGCAACCTCCCAGTAGATAAAGAAGTAGGCCTTTTGTACATAAGCATACCAATGCTCTCAATGGCAGCAACAACAATACCTGCAACTAATACATCCCAGTCACCAGTCTGCCCGAGGATCGTTGCCAGTGCATTTGCCGTGTAAAAACCCAATAGAAGGAGAAATATCTTCATGGATAAGTTTTTTCTCGCTGAATTCAGCTTCTGCAGTAGCTGTCTGCCTCCTGCACTAACTATCCTTCCCAATCGAGTACTGCCAAGACTAGGACTGTCACCATTAAGATTCTGATCACCACCATTTCCAGATATCCCCCCTGTGTCCAATGCAAAGGGTATTCTCCAACCCTGTCTACTCAACTGAAATCTGTTTCAAAATATGAAAATGAATGCAAGATATGACTCGAGGGATTCTTTTACACAAATCTAAGGGGATGCCAAATCAAACATCAATAGAACTGCAACAAGACAGAAATGTGATGGCTATAGAAGCACGACCGGTCTCACAAGAGTCACAACATAAAGAGGTTAAGAAAGAATTGCAGTCCAGTTAACCTATTAAGGTCTCTAAATTGCAGAAATTTGAATTAGTAAATGATGATTATTTGTCTGAATGAGATGTTTTCTCTGTACTTAACAAATGCTGCAAAAGAAAACGAAGCATCTCGAAAACAAGACACTCCACGTATGCATCTATAACTATGAAAGCATACCTCTTTCCAAGAAAAGGGGCAGAAAATGTCCCAAACTTTGATATCTGTCCTCTAAAATTGAGTTCAATACTCCGGCTCTGCATTGCACGAACTGTAAGTGTTATACATGATCTTTCAGAGATTTCACTCTCTATAACAGATAAACTTGAAGGCAGCATCATGTTGGCTCCCAATTGACATGCCATGAGCTATAAGAAAACAATTTGACAATGCATAAAAATTTGGAATCATCCATGCAATGTCAAAGCAAAGAAAGGATATTGCACAAACCTTCAACTTTACAAAGAGTGCACCTTCGTCAAATTTTACTCAAACTAAAGACCATCAAAGATTGGTTCAAAAAAAGACCATCAAAGATAAAGTTGTCAAGATTTTAGGTGCTGGTCCTCCTGGAGAGGATATCATAATCTGGGTTACAGTCAAAAACTCTTGAAGAGGACTCCACTGAAACATAAGGTTCATTGCTCTTCTGTTCATTGATGGATGCATAGCCAGGAAATTGAATAATTCCACACACACACATATATATCTCACTATAACCAATACAAGTCAATTCTTTAGAGATAAAAAATTCACTTCCTTTGACTTAAATCATGTTGCATATTCAATCTACCAATAATCTGAGCTGATAAAGAGTAAAAGCAAAGCTAGAAGTCAATAGAAAAACCCTAACCTGCAATGAAAAAAATAAAAAGCTTCAGTCTTGGGCGCTTTCTTCTACTCCAGTGCTACTCCTTGTGAGGTGGAGAGGGAATAGGCACAAAACCCAAAAGACAGTAATAAAACTGAAGGGGCCAAAATTAATAATAGAAAAAAAATAATTGCAAGGGCAGCATCCCAAGTGGCACAATGTAAGTGGACAAAAGCTTCTAACTTTATGTCACTAACCGTAGAGAGTCAAAGTTCGGAACTTTGCTTACATTAAAAAGCACCGAGACTGACATCAACAGCAATAACAGAAATTTGGGGACATGGGTTTTTTAGTTTTGGTGATGCTTTGCCTCTTTTCAACGGTACCCAACATCTCACTATGTTCAAAAACACAAAATCATCATCAAATAGAAGGATCCAAAAGCAAGGTGATAGAAGTGAAAGGAGGCCCAGAATCAGTAATATGGGTGGTGCAGCTCTCTGATCTCCATTTCAGTGTTCATCACCGTGATAGAGCTCATGACTTCAAGAAGATTATTGGACCTGCTCTTCAAATGATCAACCCTTCTCTTGTTCTCATCACCGGTGATCTCACTGGTATGCTTTTTTGTTCTTTTAAAAAAAAAAAAAGTATTTACTGATTCATTTTGATTGTGCCTTGTTGGGTGTTTACTAATTATGAGCAAATGTATAATGGGCCTGTTTTGGAATTCTCTGTGTATTGGTCAAGACGGTAAACTGTGAAATCTTGAGATTTTAAGCAAATGATGATTGCGGGGAATATGATTTTTCTTCTTTGTGTTTATATTTGTTTTGCATTATGTTCTGGATTTTAAGTGGTTTCTAGTTAACTGGAAATGTTAGTGCAAGAATTGATTTTTGATTTTTGAAGAGAAAGCAACAATGCAAAGTGATCAATTCAATGAAAAGTCTAGCTAGGTTGCTGAAAAGTCAATAGAAAGCGAATTACATTACTTTAATACAGGAAGTCAAGCTAAGCTTCTGATTTCTTCACCATAAGTGATTCTAAATTTTCAGTTCCTCAATTTCCACTTTATACATGCCAATGTACTTGATGCCTTTGAGATATAGTTGCTAGATTAATGATACAAAGAAGGAGCTACCGACTCCGCTGATGTGTGATCCATGACTAATCTTCTTGTCCCATCTAGAGAGTCGGTCTTTCATCTTTAACGAATGTCCATGATACTGCAAGTGACTATTATAGCAGGCTTCTAAATTCTTTTTCCCCCCTTTTTTGACCAATTTTTTGCTTGATTTATATACTGTTGTTTTCGTGCTTAATTAATGAAGGACAAGTGATTCTTTTATCTTTAACATCTGCTTCTTTTCTAACTCTGAACTGCCTTTATTGCTCATATTGATGACTGGCTGGATCTCAAAATACATTATCGTTCTCTTAACCAGATGGAAAAAGCAAGGATCTGTTAACAATGAAACAAAATGAATATGAGTGGCAAGAGTACAAAAATGTAATGGAAGATGTAGTGAAAAGAAGTGGGCTTGGCAAGAACATCTTCTATGATCTCAGAGGAAATCATGATAATTTTGGAGTTCCCGCTGTTGGTGGTTTATATGATTTCTTGTTGAACTACAGCATTAATGGGCAGCTGGGAAGAAGGGGAAATGTCAACAGCATCACAGTTGAGGTTAGTCACTCCCTGTAGAATAGATTTTTATTTTGAACAATTGTTGTCATGGATGATGTCAACCAATAAAATTGAAACTAGCAATTTAAAAAACAGATTTCTTTTTCTGGAGATCAATTTTATTCAAATTGAAATGTGACTCATTTTTCAGTCAAGATTAACTTGGATTTTAGATTTTTTACATTATTTTTCCCCAAATTTTCTGACCATGCCTATCAATATCATTTCTTTTGTACATTGATAGTCACTTTAAGATTCTCGTTACATGCATCCGAACTTAAAGTCATAAATAAAATGCAAATGCAAAATTTCAGGTTTAACTTTATATCACTTTTGGACACCTTTGTGTTCATCGATTCTTTGCTTCTAGGTTTTTATCTTGTTATGGTTCTCTACTTAGTGAAATAATTAGAGCATTCAATTGTTGTTGCATTTCTGCTAAACATTTAAGAAACGTCATATCAAATGAACTGTCTATGGACAAACAAAAATGATTATGTATTTCAGATGGGGCTGGACTTCAATAATGAGATATGCAGCCATGTGGAAGAATGAAATTTTCTTTTATTCTATGATATGCATACAGCTTTGTTTACCGTCTCATTCATTGTTCCTTTGGTTCTGTTTTCCAGACTCGTGACCGCAAACACCTTTTTGTTGGATTGGACACTACAATGTCTGTTGGCTTAAGGGGCCCTACTAATCTTTTTGGGCATCCTACTGACCAGATATTAACAGAATTAGGTTCTCAGCTATCACAATGGGAATCCCAAGCAAGGAAGCCTGTAACTAAGATAGCCTTTGGACATTTTCCCCTTTCATTCTCTGCATCCTCACATTCTGGGAAGAGCCTGAAGGATGTGTTTCTTAATGAATCATTATCAGTATACCTATGCGGGCATCTTCATAGTAGATTTGGTAAGAACTTAAAACGGCACCATCAGTTGGGTGAAAATTTTTTGTCTTCACAGAAGTTTTTACAATTAAATATACATCAAATGCCCTCTGGAAGTACTAAAAACTGTTCATTTGGAGTCCCATTGCCTAAGGAGTTCTGGGAGTGGGAGATGGGTGATTGGAGGAAGAGTAGAGCCATGCGGATTATTGCCATTGATAGAGGTCATGTCTCATATTTAGATATCGATTTCAAATCAGAAGCCAGAAAGATCATTGTAATACCAACATTTCCGTTAGATTCGCGGACAATGTTTACATCTTCATGGCACCAAAAGTATGAATGCCAACTTATGGCCCCTTCATCTTTTGAAACAGTTAGAGCTCTTGTCTTTTCTGTTTCTCCAATTGTTTCTGTTATGGCAAGGATCTATGATGCAAAACCTGGAACTTTGAACATGGTCATGGAAACACCCATGACCAAAGTTGTAGGGGCGAAATCCAGGGGAGATTTTTATACAGCTCCCTGGAATCATAAGGCCTTTGAGGATCCCTCTCCTGATAGGTATTGGCTGCAAATAGAAGCAACTGACATAATGGGAAGGTCAACTTCGACTGAATTAAGGCCATTTTCAATTAATGGCCAAAGTGCTAAGATCTCATGGACATGGACGGAATTTTTTGTCATGGGTTGCCAATGGGCTGCCTTGTATTACCCAATCTTCTGGTCTGCTGTATATTTTATGCTCTCTGTTCTGCTTATTCCGAAAATTCTTCTCATGTTCTCAAGGAAGCAATACTGTTACAAGTCTTTTCTTGCTCAAAAGAGCTTTCTAAATGGTATGTTATGGATTTTACAGGACCTCTGCAGGATTCCCATTGCATGGTTTGGTATTTTGGCATACATGCTCTATCTTATGGTATGCCCTTGGTTCACTGGTAAAGTTTTCACTGATGGCAGGGATATGGGTTACATGACCTACATGGGATGGGTAGTAAGATCGTTCAACAGCAACAAGAACCACAACTATATTGGATCCCCAGATGTAATGGTGATTGTCCTTCCCCATCTCTTCTTCGTGGTTTTTCCTGCAATTATGGTTGCGGGGGCATTGGCGGCTGAAAGAGGCATGTACAAGGAACATTTTCTATCATATTCTGGGAAGAAAGATGATGATGATTACAATCAGATACCTCAAATTTATGATAAACGAGATAGGAGGCAGAAATACTATGTTGGTGTGAGGTGGATTCGGAAAGTTCTCTTGGTGGTTAGCTTTGCAATCTGTTTGAAGCATTTTATGGTAAGTTTCAATTCCTATTCAACTTACTCTAAAAAGTAAAGCTGTGTGGAGTATATACATTTTATTACATCGAAAGGGGTGTGTGGTGGGGTTTATACTGTCATTGTTTTCCTAAAAATTGCAAATATTTTTGGTAGTGAACTTATTTGACAAAGTAGACCATAGAAGACTCGCAATTGGTTTCATACTGAGCTTGCAGTGTAGGAGTAATACCATGATTAAAACAACATATACTTAGTAAGAAGCATATATCGACATAACACTGGCATTACATAATATTTATCCAGTAATTTTGTTTCTGAAAATCTACACTATCGGATTTTCTGTGTGATACGCATGAAGAGAGATTAGAGAATAGAAATTTGAAGCATTCAAGAGCCTGTTACACAAATGACTTTTGCTACTTGAGTTCAATTTGTGGGAACCACATTAAAAATAGAAGTATATCAATTAGTGTTCATTAGAATTTAATATTACCATCATCTGCTCTGAATCAATGGCTTGTTTTGCAGAATTGCAGAGTCCTCATGAAAGCTTATGATATGAACCCATTGCTGCATTTTTTTGGGCATGGCCTTGCAATTCCATTGCTGTTAGCTTACACTGCTTACGAAACCAGAAGTATTTAGTCAATGCTGCAGCATACAGAAGCCTCGTTCCACACCATCAAACTTTATTTAGACGATTCTTGAAAGGCGACATCAAACAACATGAAAGTTCGCAGCGAGTTACTGCAAACTGTGAAGTGTACTGCTTTGTGCTAGTATGTTGTAGTGAAATGATTCAAGTGAAAGAAACACTTCTCCAACACTTTTTTTTTGCATGGAGCTGATGCCGAGGAACAAAATGAATATCAGTTAAACAAAGTTCAAAAGAGAGTGGTAGGTTGAGGTTGGTAGGTATAGTCCATTGGGAGATCTTCTGCTCAACAATGAAGAGTGATAACAATGAGAGGACACACTATAGAGAAAACGATACTATTTAATTACTAAACTATCGCTAATTTAATTATACAAGTGCCATTGTTTAATTTAATATCATTGAAAGGTTTCTATTTTAGGAGTGTCATTTCAGCTTGTGCATTATAGCAAAAATTAAAATTTCATACTAAATTTACTATTTGTATTATTTTTTTTACTCCAAATATAACATTAGATGAAAGTAGTACATACATATATTTGTTGGAGATGCTAAAAAAACTAAAACTAGTTACAGTTTATGCTTTAAAATATTCCTAGTAAGGCTCATTTGAGTAAACTGACAATTAATTAACTCGGAACCTATTAAGAGTTCAAAAAGGAGATTGGACAAGTAAATAAACATGAAACAATATAATAATGGCAATTAATTAATTTAAACAAGTAAATAAAAATATTTAAAAAAACAATTAAATTAATTAAAAAGAGCAGCAGTAAAGCCTCACTACTAGTATTTTATTATGGTACATGAATAAAATAAATCCTACCAATAGGATGTTGGCGGCCAATGTTGGATTTTCAAACTTGGTTATTTCTCAAATGGGGCTTCCGATAGGACTCCATCAACATTCACGGTTAGAAAAATACTATACCAATAACACTAATAATTTTGATTCTATAAGGACAGTCTAACAAGAGGACAACAGTGAGAAAAACAAAAAACATAAATCCTACAAAACTGTGTTGTGCATGTGGTAACTGATAAATAGTAGTACCTGTGGGCTTGGGCTTGGGCTTACTGAGAAGTCCAATGTTTTATTATTGTGAAGATTTGTTTTGTTTAAAATTTGAATTTTATAGGAAATAGAAGAAAAGAAAAAAGCAGAAAGAAGAAGAAGAAGAAGAAATGGAGACACCGAGTGGTGCGTCTACTCCTCGATGGAATGTGGAGAGGCCTTTTCTCACTGGCCATTTTCATTCTCAGGTCTTTCTTCTTCTTCTTCTTCTTCTTTTTCTCTTGTTTTCTTTCCTTTTTTTTTTTTTAAAGTCAGTCAGTAACTTCATCAATTATTCATTATATGAGACAGACCGATTCATCCGTTTGTTTTTATATTGTTAATTTTAATTTAATTAAATAATGAATTAACAATTTTCTTTCTTAATTTTTGATTATAGGAAACCTCCTCAAGGCTTGCTGCTGATTCCAAAGGCCTTTCCTCCTCTAGGTTTTCTTCTCTCTCTGATTATTTTTTGTAATATAAATTTTCTTTCATTATTATTTTAATTCTGGTTTCTATCCTAAATTTTATTATAATTTAAATGGAGCAGCTCTGCAGCGGAGAGGCCTATTGGCTGTTTTGATGCTGCTGTTCAGGTACATTTTTATTATTTCTTAATTAATCTACTTCATTTCTTGAATGCTTCATGATTTTGTTTCTTTATACAGGAACTCATTGTGATCGATGATCTTATATCCGCATTGGTCGGAATTGAAGGACGCTATGTTTCTATCACCACAGACCCCAATCATCTTCTTTTCTCTTTCCACCTCGATCCTTCTATGGATTTGGCCCTCCAGGTTTTTTTTTCTTTTTTTTTTTTTCTGGTTCTTCCTCTTTTATGCTAACGGCTAACCCATCTCTTTATCTTTTTCTTCAGGAATTCTCTAAACGCATCTTCCCTTTATGCAAGACCTTTCTCTTCATTCACCACTTTGTTGAGTCCACTTCCTATTTCTCCAGCGGCTTAGTTAATCATGCCTTTGCTGCAGCTCTCCGCGCTCTTCTTCTTGTAGGTTCTTTCTTTCTTCTGTAAGTCTTTTCTTTCTATTTTCTCTCCTTTTAAAAAAAAAAAAAAATCTCATGTTGCGTATTTCACCATTTAGTGTCACTTTCCGCCCTCTCATGTACTTTCATAATATCTTCTGTAATTACTAATTGAATATATCATCACAAAAGCATAACCTGAAATTCTCATGTGTCTGTTGTGAGTTGTGTGATTCTGTAGGTATCATAAAACTTATAATTCTATGCCTATTTTTTAGGACTATATTGAAGCAGTTCAAATGTCACTCTGTGCACACTACATGAATTGTTTTTCCAAAAATGAAAATTTTCCCTAAATTTAATGTCTTTGGGACATCTTTTCCAGGATTATCAGGCAATGGTGGCACAGCTTGAACACCAATTTCGACTTGGTAGACTTTCCATACAAGGGTTGTGGTTTTACTGTCAGGTCTGACTCTGAGTTTGCCCTAAATCTACATGTATCATGAAACATTTCATGGGTGCTTTATCAAAATCTTTTTGATGTTGCAATGCAGCCCATGATGAGTTCCATGCAAGCATTATCCATTGTGGTAAAAAAGGCTTCAGTAAATAATTTTACTGGTTCTGCTGTCCTTAATCTCCTGCAGAGCCAGGTACAACATCATATCTGAGCTCTTAACTATGTGGCTCTCTTTCCTCATTTGAAGTTTACCTATAGTTCATACTTTCTCTAGTTTATATCTGCTGTTATTAACACTTCTTATGTTACATCCAGGCTAAGGCCATGGCCGGTGATAATGCAGTGAGGTCATTACTAGAGAAGATAACACAAAGTGCAAGCAATGCATATCTCAGCATATTAGAGAGGTAATTGTGCAATAATACTTGCAGTTCTGAGCATTCTTCTCTGTTTTTTTTTTCCATGCGGCATCATATTTGTTCAGTTGCTTTTTGTCTTTTTATCTCTCACGTGAAAATGAAACATATTTGCAGGTGGGTCTATGAAGGAGTCATTGATGATCCCTATGGTGAATTTTTTATTGCTGAGAACAAATCTCTCCAAAAGGTATGCTGATCTGTTCACCATGATGGGGGTTTCAGAGTTGCTCAAAATGCTAAATAGTTTCGATTTTTTTATAGGAGAGCCTTACACAGGATTATGATGCTAGATATTGGAGGCAACGTTACAGCCTTAAAGAAGGGATTCCTAGCTTTCTTGCAAATATTGCTGGAACAATTTTGACAACAGGAAGGTACTTGAATGTTATGAGAGAATGCGGGCACAATGTTCAGGTCATCCTATCAATATACCTTAGCTATATGGTCCATCAGTTTCACTTGAAGAAAGGAATGACTTTTCTTCTGCTGGTCTTCATCTGCACTGAATTTAATTATTATTTATAGGTACCTTCATCAGAGAATTCCAAATTGACAAGCTTTGGCTCAAACCATCATTATCTTGAATGTATAAAAGCTGCTTATGATTTTTCCAGCAGTGAGCTCTTAAATCTTATTAAAGAAAAAGTAAGCATTTAATTTATATCAATTTCTAATTTCAAAAATGTTTTTCGGTGCTTTTTGGTTTTGTTTATTCTAATGCATTTAAATTGCCTTTTGTTGTGCTAACTCCCAAGACAAAATAATATTTTTACGCTGCAGTATGACCTAATGGGAAAGCTGCGTTCTGTAAAGCACTATCTTCTTCTTGATCAGGTACTTCTGCTTATATTTCTGTTAATTTGAGACTTGAAATTTGTTTAATTATGTATTCTACATTTTGCTGGAAATTTAATGTCTTATGAAGAGGCCAATTGCTTTGTTTCTTGTTTGAAATTTTTTTCCTGTAACTTAATTTAATAATATTAATTCAGGGTGACTTCTTGGTTCATTTCATGGACATAGCTCGAGATGAGCTCACAAAAAAGCTTGATGAGATTTCAGTGGAGAAGCTACAGGTTTCATTTCCTATTTTTCTTTAAATGAAAAACAACGTTAAATTATTGTGCTCAGCTCAGCATAACCATATCTAAATGTATTCTCTTTTATTCCCTAGTCCCTATTAGACCTTGCTTTGCGTACTACAGCAGCTGCTGCAGATCCATGTCATGAGGACTTGACATGCTGTGTGGTAAGCAACTTCTGTTCCATTTTGCTTTTATGAAGTGATGAAAGAAAAAGGTTTAAATTCACAATGGTTTATATCATAAGCTTTTTGTTTCAGGAAAGATCTTCTCTACTTAAAACATTGGGCATCCTGAAAGATCTTGAAATGAGGGTTTCTGAAAATAAAGGAACAGAGGAGCCGATTAGCATTACTGGTCTTGAAACATTTTCTTTGAGTTACAAGGTTGGTTGTAACATGACCCTGATATTTTTTAATTTTTCTTTTAATGAAGATCATAAAAGTCTTCATCTTGCTTCTACATTAGTGCATAGTCTTTATGGCAGCTTCTTAGTTGAAAAGATGGTAAAGAGTTGTATCATCGGTGAAAACTTCAGTACTTTGGTGGGAATAAAATTTGAATAAATGTTTTCCTTATAGCATTTTTTAGGTTGGATATGCATGTCTTTCTGTCATTGATATTAGCTCTTTTTACATCACTCTACAGCATGATGTTGACTTTTTAGATTTAAAATTCTACAGCTGTTAACAAATGCTCATAGATTGATCTTTGGCTTGTATTACAGGTCCAGTGGCCAATGTCTATTGTTATCTCAAGAAAAGCCTTAACAAAATACCAATTGATTTTCCGTTTTCTGTTCCACTGTAAGCATGTGGACCGCCAACTATGTGGAGCTTGGCAAGTGCACCAAGTATGAGCTGGAAGCATGTTAATGCAAAGTGCTTATCTTTCTACATTTTCTTCTGTCTTAACCAGTTGCTATAATCTTTGCAGGGAGTTCGAGCCCTTAACATGCGAGGAACGGCTATCCCTAGATCAGCTTTGCTTTGTCGTAGTATGCTGAAGTTCATTAATAGTCTTCTACATTATCTAACATTCGAGGCAGGCTTTACCCTATTATCTTTTTTTCCCTTGACATCATTTAGCATGGTCCTTTGCTTTTAAGTTGTGATAATTTTGTTCTGTGATTTGTCATATGTTTAATTTTACTCCAACCTTGTGCAGTTGATTTAAGACCTAATTGGCACTTGAAAATATTCTATATCTTAGAAAATCAACTAATCAATATTTCTCTCCATTTTTGGACCTGAATTTGTCTTCTGATATCAAGTAATTTGAAAAGCTGAGAAGGATTTCCTTTCCTTTGTTGATGTTAATCCTAGTAGGAGAAGAATATTGAGATCTACTTCGTAGGTTCCGATCGGCCAGAAAAGAGTCGAGCACATTTAATTAAACAGTCAGGTTTAATGCTTTGTAAACAAGGGAAACAAATAAAGAAGGAAAAATACAACATTTTCAGCTTTCATTATGGATTCTACTTTCCTTTATCTATCCTTGTTCAATTTTGAATTGGTTGTAGAATTTTGGGAATTTATTTAGCTTGTGTTTCATGACAATAGCTGCTCTTGTGTTCAGGTTCTTGAACCGAATTGGCATATACTGTATAATAGACTACAGACTGCAAAAAGTATAGATGAGGTATATAACCTTCATCAACTTCTCAAATATTGTGAACTGCAATATTTAAGTATCTGTTTTGAGCGAACTTATTTTTGAAAGATCTGTGCATCTTATCTGTTATATCTTATATCTGACCTTCTCTTACTGGAACAGGTTATTCAATATCATGATTTGTTCCTTGATAAATGTTTGAGAGAATGTTTGCTTCTTTCACCTGAGCTGCTCAAGGTTTGATTTTATCCTCTCTGAATCTCCAATACTAGTTATTCAATTGTTGATTCGTTATTCTCATTTTTTTCTGTGGTTTGTTTGTACTTGGTCAAATGTTGTTTGCAGAAGGTGGAGAGGCTGAAAGTCTTATGCCTGCAGTATGCTGCTGCAACACAGTGGTTGATATCATCTTCTATTGATATTCGAAAGCTAGAGGAACCTTCTGATGCTTCATCCAGGTCAGAGAAGTCTAAGCAATGGAGATCAAGACTACCATCTCAGGCTCTAAAAATGAAAACTCAAGATGCAACAGTCACAGAATCTGTTCTGTAAGTCGAAGAAAGTGGATGTGAAACAAACCTAAAATATAGAAAATCTCTCTCTTATTTAATCTCATGTTCTGCAGGAACTTTGAAAGGGAATTCAATGCTGAGCTTCAGAGTCTGGGGCCGATACTGAGCAGCAATTCCCAAGCAGAACCATATTTGACTCATCTTGCACAGTGGATTCTTGGCATTAACAATGACCGATGAATTTGCATTTGTATTGTCTGACTATGGCTCTAGGTGTGTGTTTATATTGTGTAACTGTGGCTCTTAGTGTGCACGCATTTGCCACGATGCAGTTGGTGTGGTGGGTTTGCCAGTTGTGGAAAACTGAATGATCCTCGTCATTTTTGGTTGGCATTTTGGCACCAGTGTTCGACATGTCCATCTGGTGCAGTTGCTCCTGCTTGTTTACTTGCTAGTGTGGATGAAGATTTGCTCAAGCTTAGTGTCTAATTTTTGTGTTTTTAAATTTTAATTGTATCTGTTGGTTAGTGATCATGTCGTAAATGTTTGAATCTCTCGATTGCATTTTTGTAGATGAACTTTGTTGTAATAATGCTTTTTGCATCAAAAAGCCATTCTAAACACTCATTCCAGCCTCTGATCATGTACTTATGGAAATCTGTAATTGATAACCCAGTCC
>CANYLF012008463.1:0-12142 GCA_948193215.1 Bocquillonia castaneifolia
TCATACACATCAGTAGTCAATTATGTAACACCCTTAAAAAAATAAAATAAAAAATAAAAATATTTTGGATGATTTATAAATATTATTCAGAAGAATTTTTATAATTTAATCCGGATGTATTGGTAAAAAAAATAAATAATATTTTAAAGATTTAGATGTAATTTATAAAATATCTAAAGGTTAATATAGTAATTAATCATAAACATCATTATCATCTTTATTATTATATTTATTATTATTATTATTATTATTACTACTACTACTACTACTACTACTACTACTACTACTACTATTATAAAAAAAAAAGAAAAGAAATAAGAAAAGGATTCCTTCTCGTGTAGATAGCAGCAGATGTGTATGGAGTTAGAATCAAATAATTTTAGTGTCTATGGATTTCAGGTCTCTCCACCTTCATTTTAAGTGGTATATTATTAGATTTTATTAGGTGGAATTTACAAATCTGAGGTAAGAAATTCTAATTAGAATTTCTCAACTTTTGTTAAATCCGTTTATTATTTTATAAAATTGATTATATATCTGTAATCTAGAGCTTGAGAGGAATCCGTTGGTGTTTTCAAAATTTAATTCTGACACCGTTTGTTCAGGTGGGTCCCATGATTACTATTCATGTATACGGTAATGTTCATACATACGGTTACTCTTCACATGTTACTACTCATGGGTACTATTCACGAGAAAATGTGTCGTACTCGATATTTCATGCTGATCTTAATGGTGCAATTGAAATTTAGAGATTAGATGCCGGTAATCTCTAAAAGCCTTTTTTACATAATTTTAGCGGTGTTTTTAAATAAATAATTTGAATAATAATTATGTCCCAAAAATTAGTAAAAATTATGTTGAACATTAATTCGTATAGGTTTTGGATAAAGAGCATCAGGATTGGAGCAAATGGATTATAATGGCTAATCAGGTGAGGAAATAAGTATTTTTGTGTTTGTGAGGGTACCCCGGTTGTACCCCTGGATTATTTAGTTTTGCATGCTAAATGTTGGTATGTATTTGTTGTGTGACATATATATATAAATAGGTGGATTTAATTATTATGGTATATTAAATGGGTAATTAATTGAATGAGTTGAGATTGAGTGATTTATGAGATTGAGTTGAGATTAAATTTGATAGCACACGCAGTAATTTTCCATTTATTATACACAAATTAATTAATTACCCACTTAATCTACCATAATAATTAAATTTACCTATATATATATATATATATATATATATATATATATATCTCTCAACAAACACATACCAATATTTATCTAGCAAAACTCAATAATCCAGGGGTATAACCGGGGTACCCTTATACACACAAAATAAATAACTTATTTCCTCACCTGACTAGCGATTTTGTTCCATTCCCTCCAATCCCGATACTCTTTATCCAAAACCTATAAGAATTAATGTTCAACATAATTTTTACTAATTTTTTGGACACAATTATTATTCAAATTATTTATTTTAAAAACACCGCTAAAATTATATAAAAAGGCTTTTAGAGATTACTGGCATCTAATCTTTATATTTCGATTACACCATTTAGATCAGCATGAAAAATTGAGTTCGACATGTTTTCTCATGAATAGTACCCATGAATAGTAACCGTATATATGAATAGTACCGTATAAATGAACAGTACTGTATATATGAACAATAAGTATATATGAATAGTAACTAATGGGAACCACCTAAACAAATGATGTCAGAATTAAATTCTGAAAACACTAATGGACTCCTCTCAAGCTCTAGATTACAGATAGATAATCAGTTTTATAAAATAATAAACAGATCTTACAGAAATTGAGAAATTCTGTTTAGAATTTCTTACCTCAGATCTGTAAATTTCACCCTGTAAAATTCAGTAATATACCACTTAAAATGAAGGTGGAAAGACCATGAATCCGTAGAAACTTGAATCATTTGATTCTAACTCCATATATGAAAGTTATGGGAGTTAGAAATTTGAGAGAGTTTTAAATATAATATATATATATATATAAGATAACATATGCAGAGAAGAAACTTTCTTTTCTTTTTTTTTGTTCTTTTCTTCTTTTTACTATAATAATAATAAAAAAAATAAAAGTTGATGATGATGTTTATGATTAATTACTATATTAACCTTTAAATATTTTATCAATTACATCTTTATCATTATAATAATAATAATAAGTTTTTTTTATCAATACATCCAGATTAAATTATAAAAATTCTTTTGAATAATATTTATAAACCCTCCAAAATATATATATTATATATTTTTTATTTTATTTTATTTTAAGGGTGTTACAATAATATATAGATATAAATAGTGCAATAAGTTGAATAATGTATAAATATGGATAATGATGGTTTAATGTTATAATTGATATGTTTGGTAAGTCCAGGTATATTGGTAGGCCCGGTAGTTGGTTGATGAATATAGAAGTGTTGTTTATATGCAGGATGGGCTCCACTTCTGTGGAGAGATGTCCGTTTTACAGAGGAGGTTCTACCGAATTTTTGGTAGAATTTTCTCGTAAAATGTGATATCGAGTTAAACGAAATAAGTTATATAATAAGTTATAGTTATAGGTTGATGTTACATGTTTTGATCTTTATGTAGTAATCTATAATTAACTAGGAATAGGTTATGTATTTAATCTAAAACTATATTCTTTTATATTTTGTAGAGACTAGCAGAGCTCGAGGGAGAGGCAATAGCTCCAGGGCGCAGGGAGGCGCTCGTTCTTGCTGTGAGTTAATTGCATATTTATGATTTGCACGTAGAATTGCATTCCTTTCATTCCATTAATGTTTTTATCATAACCATTCAATACCAACATGTGCATTATTACTGTTTAGCATATATTCATATAATTATAAATATAATTAAGTTATATATATATATATATATATACACAATTGTATATTGTGATGTTATTATGTTGTAATATGATTGTGATGTGCTGGATGGAGGAGGGTTGTGGGATGAGCTACCTGGTGGGTGCCATCAAGCTGTGTGCATATAGGAGTCAGGTATGTATATTTGAAATTGATATTAAGGATGGGGCTTGCTTGGTTGTGAATTTTAAGCTATGATCTTTCATTGTTTGTTATAACTGTGGCTTGCTCGGTTGTGGATCTCAAGCGACAGTTATAGCAAATGTTTGGGGCTTGCTCGATTGTGGATCTCGGGCGCCAGACGAATATATTGGATTAAGAGAAATTATTTGGAATTAAGAGAAATGGAATTATTATGGGGTTTTAGAGGGAAACTAGGAGTTCTACTTCAGTCCTCCTCCTTGTATGTTTGGATGTTGCATTCATCTGTATGATTGTGTGTGTATATTATATATATTCTATTACTATATATTATTATAGTGTGTGTTTATGTATGACCCAGGTTGCATTTCATAAATATGTTATTAATTCACTCAATGAGATCTGACTCCCCTCAATTTATTTTTCAGGATTCTCTTCAGACCTCTATCAGAAAACCTCTACGCTGGTCTTCTTCTTCACCGGCCAATTTGAGTACGTTCAAGTACTAATTATTCGGATGTATTTGTTCTAGAAGCTACAGTATTAGCTAATTGTATTAGGATGTTATGTCTATGGCTTTTATTGGACATGTATTATTATGATGATGTTATTATATATTATCTATGAATGATCTGTAGATGTTGGTTATGTTATGATATCAGATGAATATTATGGACTATTGATTTTTGCTATTAGCAGGTTTATTAGTATTTTGTGAAATCAAAATATATAATTCTGGGATATTATGTTGATTATGATATTTATCAGGTTTCAAGCTAGCCACGGGTTTCGGTAGCATGTAGCTTTCCCGTTCCTTGGCGTCGGTCACGTAACCCTGGTTTGGGTGGTGACAAAGTTGGTATTAGAGCTATTGGTCTTATTTTATGCATATTTTATTTCCTTAGTGTGTTAGAATCTTTCTTAAAACTACTGCAGCATAGGATCCTTTATCGTTTTTGGTAAATCTTCCTTGTTTTTAGTATTCAATGTACCGTTAGGAGTTTTGTTTATTACTAAAGTTTATATGTTTGCTTTTTAGAATGAATCGACGATGACGTCGAGGTGTGCAGCAACCTGAAGAGGAAGAGGATACTACTTCTAAACAGGGAGAAATTCCTGAAAAGGAAGAGGAACCTCAGCAGCCTCGACGTAGAGGCAAATCCCAAAATCAGGGTGAACGCCGACGCGCCTGAGGTGGTAATGCTCACCCACCACAGGGTTTTGCAGCCATTGATCAAGCTACTGTGGAGGCTATGGCTAGGGGCATAGCTCAGGCTTTTCAGTAGCCCAAGCAGGTTTTAGATTTAGAGGCTATTAGTATGTATGCCAGATCCTTCAGAGTACCATTTGATGGATCGGGGGACCCGATGGACTTTTTGAACATGATACGAAACATGGTGTCTTTTGCTGTAAATGATTCACAGAGAGTCCGTATGGTTGAGACATGTATGGAGAGGGAAGCTCATGACTGGTTTATAGCCACCATTAGACCGGTTATTGGTATTATTACTTGGGCTGAGTTTGAATAGAGGTTTCAGCAGCACTATATACACATGTCATATCAGTTACAGAACCGGGTCCAATTGATGACTATCTCTAGAAGGGGAAATGAGATAGTCTCTGAATACACCAATAGATTCAAGAGATTATTGAGGTTTGCAGGCCCTATAGTTGAGGATGAGGCACAGATGGTACACTTATACGTTGCTGGTTTGGGGCCAGAATATGCCAATATGAGGACACATGGATAGGATTTAGACTCTGTATATGTGGAAGCTGTGGTGATAGAGGAAAGACTTCAGAGGCACCGTATAGTGCCTGGATCTGCTAGTGCTGGTAATTCCCAATCTGAGGGACAGACTAGTGGTTATGCTAGAGGATAGTATGGTATGGGTATGCAGCAGTCACAGGAGACTTTTCAGATGGGATCTGGAGGGGGTCAAGCCGGATCCTACCAGAGAGTTCAGTATGCTCCTCGCATTCATAACAAAGGCAGGCATGGCCATGGGGGTAAAGGCAGTTCCATCTACTGGGCAGGCGGTAATACTAGCGGACAGAGTACCAACTACAGCAGTGCTGGTTATAGCAGTTCCAGTTTTGGCCCTAACTCTTGCCAGAATTATGGTAGGGTCCACCAGGGACCATGTCACTTGGGGCAGAATGTATGTTACAGATGCGGACAGCCAGAGCATTTTGTAAGGAATTGTCTATTCTATCCTT
This sequence comes from Bocquillonia castaneifolia, assembly GCA_948193215.1. Lineage (NCBI taxonomy): Eukaryota > Viridiplantae > Streptophyta > Magnoliopsida > Malpighiales > Euphorbiaceae > Bocquillonia > Bocquillonia castaneifolia. The sequence goes on from CANYLF012008463.1 coordinate 5,272, forward strand.
CTCCGGGTCAGACTGAGTTCCATTTAGCTTCATCAGCATCTAGTGTGGCACAGCCGCCAGTTCAAACACGACCTTAGTACCCGACCCTTTATCAGATATGACCGTATCAGGCAAGCCCTTCTCAGGGTGGATTCCAGATGATAGGCCAGCATGGCCGTGGATTCAGGGGTAGAAATGGAGGAAGGTTTGGAGGTAGAGTAGGTGGTAGAGGCACGGGTCAGGCTTCTACTTCACAGTAGCCTAGTGGAGGCCAGGTCAGAGTGTTCACAATTACCCCAAAGGATGCACAGACTTCGAATGCTATCGTTGCAGGTACTATCTCGGTATGTTATGCTGAAGCTTTTATCTTGTTTGATCCTGGTGAGACGCATTCTTTCATTTCTCATACCTTTGCATCAAGAGTTGGATGTAGAGGGACTAGAATGATAACTCCGTTGTCAGTGGCCACTCCATTGAGTGAAGTTCTGATTACTGACGTTATCTTTCCATTATGTCCTATGAGAATTGAAGGTAAAGAGATAATGACAGATTTAATATTGCTGGATGTGATAGATTTTGATGTGATCCTAGGGATGGATTGGTTGTCCCAGCATTATGCTACCCTGGATTGTAGAATGAAAGAAGTGATCTTCAGGATGCAGGGAAATGAAGAGTTTAGGTTCAGAGGTGAGAAGTGTGTGATGCCTCAGATTCTAATTTATGCCATTATAGCTAGAAAGTTGCTTAGGCATGGATGCCAGGGATTTCTAGTAGTTGTTAGAGATACAACTCTGGAAGCAGATAATGTAAGTGAGGTGCCAGTAGTATGTGAATATCCGAATGTGTTTCTAGAAGAGTTGCCAGGATTGCCACTTGACAGGGAGATTGAATTCTGTATTGATGTAATACCTGGAGTCGCTCCCATTTCTATACCGCAATGCAGAATGGCCCCAGCTGAGTTGAAGGAGCTGAAAGAGCAGTTACAGGAGCTACTTGACAAGGGTTTTATTAGACCCAATATTTCTTCCTGGGGTGCACCTGTGTTGTTTGTGAAGAAGAAGGATGGTACACTCCGATTTTGTATTGATTACAGAGAATTGAACAAAGTGACAGTCAAGAACAAGTATCTGCTTCCCCGAATTGATGATTTTTTTGATCAGCTGCAAGGTGCCCAATGCTTTTCTAAGATCAATCTGAGATTGGGTTATCATCAGTTGAGGATTAGAGAAGAAGATATTCCTAAGACTACATTCCAGACTAGATATGGTCACTGTGAGTTTCTGGTTATGTCCTTTGGGTTGACTAATGCTCTAGCAGTCTTTATGGACTTGATGAATAGAGTGTTCAGACCATTTCTAGATCGGTTTGTGATCGTGTTCATTGATGATATCCTGGTATATTCTAGAAGTGTTAAAGAGCATGAACAACATTTGAGGATGGTACTAGAAACTTTAAGAAGGGAGCGGTTGTATGCAAAATTTTCTAAATGTGAGTTTTGGTTGGATAGTGTTACTTTCTTGGGGCATGTCGTGTCCAAGGAAGGAATTCAGGTTGATCCGAAGAAGATTGAAGCTGTATTGGATTGGCCTAGACCTACCACAGTCACAGAGATTAGAAGTTTTCTGGGTTTGGCAGGCTACTATCAGAGATTTGTACAAGACTTTTCTCGGATAGCAGTACCATTAACACGCTTGACTCAGAAGAGTGTCAGGTTCGACTGTGATAAAGCTTGTGAAAACAGCTTTCAGTTGTTAAAGGAGAGGATGACTACAACACCTGTGTTGACCTTGCCTTCTAGGACTGATGGCTTTACTGTGTACTGTGATGCTTCAAGAGTGGGTTTAGGGTGTGTATTAATGTAGAATGGGCGTGTAGTGGCTTATGCTTCTAGACAGTTGAAGAACCATGAGAGGAATTACCCTACCCACGATCTGGAACTAGCAACTATGGTGTTTGCTTTGAAGATTTGGAGGCACTATCTCTATGGTGTACCCTGTGAGATATATACTGATCATAAAAGCCTAAAGTATATATTTCAGCGAAGTAACCTAAACATGAGGCAGACCAGATGGTTAGAGCTGTTAAAGGACTATGATTATTCGATCATGTATCATTCTGGAAAGGCTAATGTTGTGGCAGATGCCTTAAGTAGGAAGTCAGCTAGAAGTCTTGCTCATATCAGTGTTGGAAGAAGGCCTCTGTACAGGGAGATTGACCAACTGTTTGATCAAGGATTGCAATGGTGGGTGAATATGCATGGATGTTTGATAGCCCAGTTCAGAGTAAGATTTGTGTTTCAGGATAGGGTGAGAGCAGCTCAATCATAAGATCCAGAGTTACAGAAGATTCTATACTGGGTGCAATAAGGCACAACAAAAGAGTTTAGGGTTGATGGTGAAGGCATTTTGAGGATGGGCACTAGGGTGCGTATGCCTAAGGTTGACAGTTTATAGTAGGAGATTATGGAAGAAGCTCACCATACACCTTACAGTGTTCATCCAGGTGCAACTAAAATGTACCAGGATCTGAAAAGCATGTACTGGTGGAGTGGTTCGAAGAATGATATAACAGAATTTATGTCCAGATGCATGACTTATTAGAAGGTGAAGTTAGAGCACCAGAGACCTTATGGATTGCTACAGCTATTACCTATCCTAGAGTGGAAGTGGGACATGATTACGATGGACTTTGTAACCGAGTTACCCCGTTACCGGAGTGGGTATGATTCAATCTAGGTGATTGTTGATAGATTGGCCAAGTCAGCTCACTTTATACCTGTCAAGAAGAACTACACCGAGCAAAAGTTGGCGAAATTGTACATTTCTAAAATAGTACGTCTGCATGGGGTTCCAGAGTCCATTGTATCAGACAGAGATTAGAGTTTCACCTCGATGTTTTTGAGAGAGCTGCAGTCAGCTTTAGGTACCAGACTGGATTTTAGCATAACTTTTCACCCTCAGATAGATGGACAGTCTGAGAGGACTATTCAGACTTTGGAGGACATGCGACGGATGTGTGCTATGGATTTTGGTGGCTATTGGGATTTGAACATCCCGTTGATTGAATTTGCTTACAATAACAGTTATCATGCCAGCATTGAAATGTCACCTTTTGAAGCATTATATGGTAAGAAGTATAGATCCCCTTTGTGTTGGGATATTGGTGAGAGGCAACTTTTTGGACTTGAGTTGGTTCAGATTACTTCTGAAAGGGTTTCATTAATCCAGCAGAGGTTGAAGACAGCTTTTAGCCGATAGAAGAGTTATGCAGATCTTAAGAGAAAGGATATTTCTTTTGATGTTGGCGACTGGGTGTTTCTGAAGGTGTCACCTATGAAAGGTGTGATGAGACTTGGCAAGAAGGGTAAATTGGCACCTAAATACGTGGGACCTTATGAAATCAAGGCCAGAGTTGGTGATGTGGCTTACAGATTGGCCTTGCCACCAGAGTTGTCTAGAATCCACCCGGTCTTTCATATATCAATGCTGAGAAAGTACACTTCAGGCCCATCACATATGATCCAGACAGACGATATTGAGATTGGGGAAGATTTGACAAATGATGAGTACCCAGTGGTTGTGATTGATCATCAAGTAAGGTAGTTGTAATCCAAGTCAATCCCGATGGTGAAAGTTGTATGGAGAAACCATTCTGTTGAAGATTGTACTTGGGAGTTGGAGCATGATATGCCAGAGCAGTTTTCCCACTTGTTTCTTCAATGAGGTATGTTTATAAATTCGAGGACGAATTTATCTTAAGGTGGGGAGAATGTAATACCCGTAATTTTCGTAATTATTAATTTATAATTCGGGAATTGATTAATTAAGCTTTAATCTTTAAAAATTAAAAATAATAGTTACAGATGTCTGTTTGAGCTAAAATTTGGGTTGGAGGTGTAAAATATATTCCCGAGCTCATGGTTAAAATTTGGGAGAAAAGCGAGTTAAGAAAAATATTTAATTTAAGAAAAGGACCTAATTGGAAACTTAAAACTTTGGGTTATATACCCATATTTGCTGGATGGGCCAAATTGTAAGAGAAACTTTAAAACCTAATTGCTAAACAGTACCCAAAAATCCTCTCAAATTACACTGTAGATACCCGTTTCTTCCACCTGCTGTTCTCGTCGCTTCGGTCACCTTTATTGTCGGTTCAAGAGTCTAAAACGAAGAGTTTGATGAGACTTACCTATTCATACCCTTGATTGCTGTAGCCATCGACGGTGGTGGGAGAAATCGAAGGTTAAAGTTCCGGTCTTGAGGTCCGACGTGGGATTCTACATTCCGGTCAATTTTAACGCAAATGGAGCTTATAGGGTAGTAGATCGTCCTAAATAGACTGAGTTTGACACCACCCGCGTTGTTGACAGTCACCAGAGGTTGGAGAACGGAGCTTGTCGGTGATATCAGGTTCACCGAGCTTTGGGGCTTCGGTCTACTCTTTCTGCTGCGCTTGGTGGCGCGTGAGTTACGAGTATAGGCTTAGGGGTGAGCTGCGAGCAATTCTGGAGGTTTGGGTGGCCTTTCGGGCACCATAGATGACCAAGCGTGGGTCCCACGCGTTGCCATCTGTGGTGACAGTGGGTCCCACCTCTGACAGGCCTAAAAATAATTTTAAAAATTCCAGAAAAATATTCTAAACAACTTTAATAAATGACCGATAGGCTAATTTTGTATGGTTTTTAAATTAAAAATCCCGGAAGCAAATTGATAGTTTATGGAATTTCTCATTTTACATGCTACACGTCTAATTTAATTGTTGGGATGTTTTATATGTTATAAGTATGTTATAAATGTTATAATTAAGTCGATTTGAGAACGAATTGAATGAATTTAATAACCGGATTAATTAAATTGAATATTAGGACCGTTAGACTATATAACGATATATTGGATTCTCAGACTGTTTGGGACTTTGAATAAGTATTATATATATATATATATATAGTGTGATAAGTTGAGTAATGTATAAATATGAATAATGATGGTTTAATGTTGTAATTGATATGTTTGGTAAGTCCAGGTATATTGGTAGGCCCAGCAGTTGGTTGGTGAATATAGAAGTGTTGTTTATATGCAGGATGGGCTCCACTTTGGTGAATAGATATCCGTTTTATAGAGGAGGTTCTACCAAATTTTTGGTAGAAATTTCTCGTAAAACGTGATATCGAGTTATACGGAATAAGTTATAGTTATAGGTTGATGTTACATGTTTCAATCTTTATTTAGTAATCTATAATTAATTAGGAATAAGTTATGTCTTTAATCTAAAACTATATTCTTTTATATTCTGTAGAGAGTAATAGAGCTCGAGAGAGAGGCAATAGCTCCAGAGCGCAGGGAGGCGCTCGTTCTTACTGTGAGTTAATTGCATATTTATGATTTGCACGTAGAATTGCATTCATTTCATTCCATTAATGTTTTTATCATAACCATTCAATACCAACATATGGATTATTATTGTTTAGCATATATTCATATAATTATAACTATAATTAAGTTATTTATATATATATATATATATATATATATATATGCAATTGTATATTATGATGTTATTATGTTGTAATATGATTGTGATGTGCTTGATGGAGGATGGTTGTGGGACGAGTTACCTGGTGGGTGCCACCAAGCTGTGTGCACATAGGAGTCGGGTATGTATATTTGAAATTGATATTAAGGATGGGGCTTGCTTGGTTGTGGATCTCGGGCTCCGATCCTTCATTGTTTGTTATAACTATGGCTTGCTCGATTGTGGATCTCGGGCGACGGTTATAGCAAATGTTTGGGGCTTGCTCGGCTGTGGATCTCGGGCGCCAGACAAATATATTGGATTAAGAGAAATTATTTGGAATTAAGAGAAATGGAATTATTATGGGGTTTTAGAGGGAAACTAGGAGTTCTGCTTCAGTCATCCTCTTTGTATGTTTTGGATGTTGCATTCATCTGTATGATTGTGTGTATATTATATATATATTCTATTACTATATATTATTATAATGTGTGTTTGTGTATGACCTAGATTGTATTTCATAAATACACTATTAATTCACTCAATGAGGTCTGACTCCCCTCAATTTATTTTTCAGGATTCTCTTTATACCTCTATTAGAAAACCTCTACGTTGGTCTTCTTCTTCACTGGCCATTTTGAGTACGTTCAAGTACTAATTATTCGGATGTATTTGTTCTAGAAGCTGCAATATTAGCTAATTGTATTAGGATGCTATGTTTATGACTTTTATTGGACATGTATTATTATGATGATGTTATTATATATTATCTATGAATGATCTATTTATGCTGGATGATTATAGCCCCATGAGGCTCCAGCTTATATGTTGGTTATGTTATGATATCAGATGATTATTATGGACTACTGATTTTTGCTATTAGCAGGTTTATTAGTATTTTATGAAACCAGAATATATAATTTTAGGATATTATGTTGATTATGATATTTATCAGGTTTCAGGCTAGCCATGAGTTCCGGTAGTATATAGCTTTCCCATTTCCTGGTGCCAGTCACTTAACCCGGGTTTGGGTCGTGACATACTTAGACTTTATAATACTCCATGTCAATTCCAAAATGTTCCGGCAAAGATAGTGCAAAAGAAAAATAAGAGAAAAACAAAGAGACCATTTAGGACCCACAGAGTTAATTGAAAATGTACTGTAGACACCCGATTTTTGGATGCAGGTCATGAAAGTGGCTCGGGATGCCCAATGATGAAAATGGTCCAACATAGGACCACTTTCAGTACCCAATTTCTTAGTTTGAAGGCAGGAGAATAAAAAAATGATAAATAATAAAAAAATAATATTTCAGGTTTTATTTTAAATAAGATTTTTATTTTTATTTTTATTCTTACCTATAATTTTTAGTGATTTAAA
>CANYLF012008526.1:0-13173 GCA_948193215.1 Bocquillonia castaneifolia
GACATGTAAGACAACATTGATCTAGGAAGGTTTACTGGCTTTTTGGCCAGCAACATGGAGATGAAGAACATGCCCTGCTCACTTACCCTGAAATACTGAGGATCTCTAAGAAACACATTGTAGAAACATAATTAATGAAGGACTCTAGAGAAAGCTAGGAGTTGATCAATATGCAGAATATAATGAGACTGAACGGAGTCATCAAACATCACAAACTTAGTCTGTTTTTCAGGGGAGAGTGGAAAAGAAGACCAACTTGATAGGGATTGAATCCCCCATCCATCATAGGGAATACTCAAAACATTTGCAAGGATAGACTCATCAAGTATAATATCTTGTCCCTTAACAAAAGATTTAAGGGTACAAGTGTTGTGAGTGAAAAGAAGATTTTCATAAAACTGTTTGACTAACAAAAGGTATATTGGCTTATTATCAACCAACAAACAATGCCAACCCTGACAATCAAAGAAATCTAGAACTACATATGTCCCTAAGGGAGAAACATCAGCAACTTTAGGAATAAGGACATCCATAACAAACACCCTATTCCATCTAGTTTGAGGATTGCTTTTATTTGGAAGAGGAAGGCCGGAAAAAAGGTTTGGATTCATGCTAAATTTGCAAGAGGTTAAAATGACAGAGGTGTTTTTAATAGAGTAATGTTTTGTGTGTGCTTAATCATTCAATGTAAACATGTATATAAACGCTTATGAGCTAGCAGCACATTATCAACTTTTGACAAGTTCGTTAGTAATGTGTCGATGCACATGTGAATGGAAATCTTCATTATCTCAAGGAAAGCCAACCCACAGATAAAATAAATGCACCGCATGCATGTGAATAGCAATAAATCTTATCACTTACCTTGAAGCGTGCTCCTCAACCTCGAGTTGTGAGTACCATCATGTGAATTGATGACCAAGGACATCACTTGACTGGCTCTACTGATGGCATAGTCTACCATTGCAAGTTGTCCCCAGGTTGTGTTTTCCAAACCTCAAGTTATGAGCATCATTATGATTCCTGACCAGCGTAAATTCTACATTATAAACAACACTCAACTGGCTGGTTCGGCTAATGGTATACATTGTCCTGCACAAATCAAGAGAAAAAGCATATGTTAGTTCTGACACATAAATTTATCGCATTCTCTGATACACCATTTCAGTTATTATCACATCCTTCAGAAACATTTCTAACATCCTCCTTATTTTTAGCATTCTCTAATGAATAAGAGAAAGTTGATCACACACACTTCATATTTAGTAGATCACCCAGATTCACTCCAAACTGATCCTGATTTCCAATCAGAGACCTCACTTTATAGGATAAAAACCCTTGATAACAAGCCACTTCTTATTACTGGATACATAGAGAATGTATCTCCTTATAAATAATGTGGATTACTAGAATTCTTCATGTGCCAATGATGGATGCATCTCCTTACTGATACATCCCCCATATATCCTGATCTAGTAAAGTGATTCTATGCCAATATCAGGAGGAATCCAGAGACTGGGAGTATCTCATCTCAAGTAAAAGGTCGTGCTATCATTTTAGAGGAAAATATTTTTTCCAAACTACTAAACATTCCAAATCAAGGATAGGTAGTTAATTTTGTGCATGATTAGACTGAAAATCCAATTTCTCCTCTAGAGCAAACAAGAATCTTTCTCTGTGAAGATTCTAAGGATGAAGCCTTTATCATTTTCTTGTTAAAGTGATTCAAAACATATGTTATCGTATCATGTATCCACGAGACCCAGATGGAGTTTGTTGCAAGCCTTGTTCCATGTTCCTTGTTTCCATGTTATTAACTAGAAAACCAATTAATCTACCTAGGTCCATGTTACAATATATGGCTAAAAGGATGGCTTTACCTTTTATTAGGGTCCTAACTCATGTTTTTAAACATCTGGGGATTGATCTATCCAAAGAAGATCATGTAGCCCAAGAACCATTCCTAGTGTCAATGCTTAAAAGGGTACAACTTAATGCTTACTTCCATAGAACCTTGAGGCTAAGTTTTCAGGAAAATCATCAACAAGAGGAAAGATGTCAGGAAGTTCCTTTGCCGTTACCTTAACCTCCTACAAAGCAAACAAATGTACCTTCTTCTAGTACATCACAACCATCTGATGCTGCTCTTGTAATTGAAGGATTAAGGTCTCGTGTGGCTGCATTGGAAGGAACTATCTTGGTGTTGCAATGACAGCAGGAACAAACTTTTGAAATGGTGACTAAGGTGTTGCGAGTACTTAACAAAACATATCCATGAGTCTGGAACATTAACACTGGTTATTCCATCTTTGCTATAGAGACTTGCCAAGCTTGGCAGGAATGTGATAGGAAGAGGAAAGGGGAGCTTGAGGGGCTGTGCCAAAAAATTGCAGGGATGCAAGGAGCTTATCAGCATGATGATAGGGAGGAGAGCAGCTCATTGAACTTCTTGCTGACATTTTCTTTTACTAGTTTATTTTAGGCCATTGTCCTTTGATCTTACATGTTGGATTTGTAGCACTTTGTTTCTCTTTTATCATAGCCCTTTGTGGCCTTTGGACTTATGTATGCATGGTATCTTACTTGTCTACATGCTGGTGTTTAATTTGCAAATGTAGGCAATTTGGAGCTAGTAGATCCAGAGCTTCTTCCACACGTTTATTGTGAGTTTCAGAGCATGGATTGTTGAATCGATTGGCTATTTGATTAGCTGATTGTAGTATATGAATGACCGATCAGTTGTGTGGTGAAACGATTGTTCATTCGAGGAGGACCGATCTGCTGATCATCCTGAGGTAGAGTGGGAGAAGTTGCTTACCATTTGGCACTTCCCTAGACTTCTCTTATGTGCATCCAGTGTTTCATATTTCTATGCTCAGGAAATATGGTCCAGATCCATCACATGTTCTGCAGTCTTAGACTGTTCAACTGAGAGACGATTTGTCTTACGACGAGCAACCAGTAGATATTTTAAACATTCACGTTAGGAAGCTCCAGTCTAAGGAGGTTCCTTTAGTCAAGGTTTAGTGGCATAGTCACTCCAAGAGTGAAGCTACTTAGGAGCTTTAGTCTGATATAAGAGTTAGATATCCGTATTTGTTTGATATGTCAGGTTAGAATTCTGTCTATTTAAATTTAGAGACCAAATTTTTATTAGAGGAGAAGAATGTAATATCCCTGTATTTTGATAAGATAATAACTCTTATCTTAATTTTATGATAAAATCTTAAATTTTAAAAATCTAACTTTTAACCATTATGATAATAGTATTTTGGCCCTCCACTAACCTTCCACTTATTATTATTATTATTATTATTATTATTATTATTATTATTATTATTATTATTATTATTTTCAAATAATGTTATCTTTTCTTAGTGGGTAGGAATCATTTTGTTGGTTACCCACCAAACACCACTTATTTATCCAATTTTTTTCATTATTATCCTATCAAATTTATTATTTGAAATTTAATCTTTTTTTAGAGGCTAATAGCCATCATTTTGTTGATTACCTACCAAAACACTACTAGTTTTTATATTTTAGTTTGCTTCAAAACTAATGCATCGATATAAACAAATTCCCCTACACGTTTGTTTTTCTCTCCATTGTCATCTGTTCCTTTCCTTCTTTTATTATTTTGGTAAGCTTTCTTAAACTTATTGAATAACATAATGATTTTCTTGACTTTACTCATGGTTGTAATTTTATATTAAATAGTTACAATATATTTATAATTTCGTTTTACTGTTAATATCAAACTTTGGAAATCAATGGGTTTTGTTTTTAATGAAATCATTGTCTACGATGTTCATATGTCCAAATACATATGAGTATAGTTGTTTTAAACTGCAGATGGCTATATACATATATGTATGGTTGTTTTTAACAAATGTTAGTACAGTATAACTCATTCAATATATATTACACTGACATTGATTTAGTGCTGGGAATCATTTTTGTTTTATTTTCAGTGACTTGTCTTGATAATAACAATAAACAAAAAGATTTTACTTTGAGCAATTTTATTCTATTGATGCAGGTGATTTCTTTTCAACTATACAAATTTACTCTACCTGAATATTTTATTACCTTTTGTTGTTTTCTTCACTATTACGTCAAATAGTTTCAACAGCTCCTTGGTTTATTTTGGAAACGACTTTTAAAATGGATACAAATAAATTTAAATACCGATAATTATGACACAGTATTAATAAATAAATAACATGACAATTTTTATTTCTTTGGTTCCCTAAATCTACAGGTTTTTAGATTAAACATAGTAATGCAGTAATTTCATGCTTGTGCTTTAGAATTAATCTTTGGTGTCATTTTTTAATCCTGTAGGATCTTTTGATACCCCTCCGGCCGTTTGATTCATTTATTTGTGTGGTCTGTTTGATACTGCTTGGACTAGATTCACTATGGTTCAGGTCAGTGGTAATTATAGTACATGACATATTTTGTGTCGTTTTACTATATCTCTTCTCATAAAATATTTATCAAAAATATTTATATAAAATGTGTTCGTGTTTTATGTACATTTATCTAAACTGGATTATTGTTTTATATATTTTATTTATCTTAATTCCATTGATAATTTTTTAATTTCTGAATTTATTAAATTATTTGATATTTGATTCACTACTACTGGAATTCAATGTTTTAATAACACTCTTGTATGTTAGAGCTTTAGGTTTCTAGGAACAGGCCTTTAGTGTCTTTTCTGAATTGTTAGTTTGAAATCTGAATTGAACTGTGCAGTCCTATAATTATTTAAATTATTTTTGAAATATGTTTAATATACATATATTATGATCTGTTGTCCGATTTAATTATATAATTGGACTTTGAATATCTGATTGATTATTGAAATTTGCTATCTGATATCCGTTAACTGTTTAGACTGCTATATATTTTCTGATCATATATATATATATATATATATATATATATATATATATATATATATATATATATGAAAATGATTAAATTATTTTTTATGGTTTTCAAACCGGTACATGTGTTCAATTATATCTGTTATCTATATTTGGGTCCCGCCGTGTGGACCATCACGGCATCAGGTGCATTTTGCTTCACGCATCATTTACATCATTAACTATTTTAGAACATCTGCATTGATACTGTGATGGAGGAGATCAATATATTTGTTTGCTAGTGCGCTTACCATTTTCTGGCTTTTGATGATGTGGACTATCATCACCCTGTTCTACTGTACCATGTATTTTATTACTGTATATTTTACTGCTTAAATTAAATTACAATATTTTTAATATGATTTAGAAATAGAAGTATTATTGTTAAAATTATTCGTGCGTCTGTCTGATCCCTTCCGCTGTGTGCTACGATTATCATTCACTGGGCTCTTTTAGCTCAACATACGTTTCTGTTATTTTTTTTTCAGATCAGTAGATTTCTATTGCTAGTCCAAGCTATTTGTTTCTTGGAGGACTGTTCTAGTTCATTTCTGGTACAGCCCGACTTTTTTCTTCTCCGGCAGATTGTGTTATATTATTCAGTTTTATTTGACTAAATTTGTACTCAGTAAAACTCCGTAATTTACGTTGGGATTTGTTATTTGGATTCTGTTTTTCAATTTGTCAGAACTTATTTTGATATTTAATAATATTATCAGATTTTCCTTTTAGTTATCTGTTTTCTGTTAGGCTTGCATATGTTAAATTATTAATGTATACGCCGGTCACTGGCTGGATTTGGATCGTGATAGATCAAACCGGTAGAGTATTCAAGGTTCAACCAATTTAACCGTTTTAATTGCCGGCTTAACCAATACAAGTAAATGAAGACAATTGCCTACACCTGTCACCAACAAAACAAAGTACATGCAGTCATTTACTCCCACATTAACACGAACACCACACCCACAAGTAAATTTCTTTTCATATCTTCATGTCATGTCTATTTTTATATTTTTTTTTATCATTATTTACTTTTTTCATTTCTTTACTAGATCAGTCCTCTCCACCTTCCACTTCTCATGATCTTCATTCTATCATATCTTTTCTTTTTCGTTTTCTTTTAATATAATCTATTTCAAGTGATTTTTATTATTTAGAGTTTTTTTTAATTATCATACGATGAAGATTTAATGAAAAGATGGAATCTTTGTTGGAAAAGATTTGTTCAAAAGGTAAAAATCTTGAGAAAAGAGCATATGGGGTTTTTTTTTTTTTTTTTCTATTAGAATGCTTTAGTTGATTGCTTTTTATGGATTCTCTTGATTTTGGATTTGTTTAGGTAATTAAAAACATCAATTGAGCTTGATGGTGGTTTAGAGAAATACCTAATCCGTGTTTCGTTTTTTTCCCCAACCCGAACAGTGCGTGCTTTTTTTACTTGGGTTAATTTTCTTAAGAAACCAGCCGATTTTAACGATTATTAATTTGTCTCCGTTTTTTTTTTTTCAGTTTTAGCGATTCTATCTGGTTAAATAAGGTTCAACTGAATTTTTGATTTTATAATGTAAATCGAATCAGATTGGCCTCCGGTTCCGGTTAAACTGGTTGGTCCGGTTCAGTTTTTTAAACCATGATTGGGACTTTAAGCTAACCTTTCCTTATCCATACCTAGACATGAATGACTGAGAGTAGTACTTCTCCCATGAAGTTCGGTCGTGACCCGACAATTACCCTCTCATCGACCTAGATTTGCCACCGGTTGTTAACATTATCAGGACTTATTTAAATGTTATAATCACTAGTGTTACTTTAAGTTCCAAAGTTTTCTGTTTAAAATTTTGTAGCTGTTATAACCGTGCATTATGTGGCTATAAATAGGCTGGTATATAAATTTTGTTATCAAGTGAAGAAAGTAAACTCCAAAGAAAGCTTGGTTTTGTTCAAGTTCATTGCATTTTCTAATTCCTCAAAATCGTAATAAAATAAAATAAGTGGACAATGGTACCGATAAAAAAATTGGAACATAGGAGAAAATTTTAGGTAGATTAAGTTCCACATGGTGGACTCTTAGATGACATAAACATCGAAGGGACTAAGAAAAAGGAACAATGAGAAATGACTGACAGAGCATCACATTTTGCATGAGAGAGTAACTAATTTCATGCATCTTAATTGTCTTCAAATGATCCCAGCTGGTTAACTAATGGATGGTTTAATAGATCAGCAACACGTGGACGATCCCTGGGATCAGGCTGTAGGCAGGTTTGAATGAAATCCCTCAAATGAGAATTTGAAGGTTCGTCGGGTATTCTAGCAAGGTCATCTAGTGGATTATTGCTGGATTGATACTGAGCAATGGACATCTCCAACACAGTGCAACCAACCTTCCAAATATCAGCTTTAGAATCATAGGCTTGTCTTTGATCAACCTCCGGAGCCATAAATCCTCTAGTTCCAACGCGAGCGTTAATCAGATGATCCGTCCTAATTTTTTCCGCCAATCCAAAATCTGCTAGCTTAACATCATTATTCCTGTTGAGCAATATATTATCACATTTAATATCCCTGTGTACGATGTCGTTCTGGTGAAGAAAGTATAAGCCACACAAAATTTGTTTAGTATAAGTAGAAACTTCTTCATAGGTTAGTTGACCTTTGTTCAGATAAACACGGCGTAGGGAACCTGCATGCATAAGCTCAAGAAAAATGTAGAGCTTAGAGTCACTTTTTTTGGCTCCATAATACCGTACTATGTTGGGATGGTTATAACGACTCATTATTTGGATCTCCTGCACAGTGTTTGCCATCGTTCCTTCGTTTCTGTATACAATTTCCTTCACCGCAAAACGAAGTCCTGTAATATGAGATATTCCTTCATACACGGCTCCAAACCCTCCTCTACCCAAGGGATTACATTTCTTACTTTTTAAACTAAACCATATTACTTGGTTAACAATATATTTATACATCTTAAGATCTAATTATAACTTTCACAAGACCTACTAACAAGTGTTGCAACTGGTAAAAGTCACTGACAAGGGAGTTACTTTCAAGAAATGTCTCGAGTTCGAGTCTCACCCCTGTTGGGAGATGGTTGCTTCAAATGGGACTTTTCTCGACTGAAAATTAGCCTGGTCAACTATAAAACGGGGCCTGAGATACTCCGTTGGTTCACCACCTATCAAAAAAAAAAAGACTTCCATAAGATATAGAAGGATTAACACTTGTTTCAATTAATTACTAGTTTTTTTGAAGCTAATTAAGTGCAAGTAGATCATTTTATAATTTAGATTTTGACCAAGAGTGCACATCACGTAAATTTTGATTGTAATTAACTTTTCAGGTATTTACAATTTTTAAATGAAGATAACTTCTTCATGAAAGTTGTAGATTTTGATTTGCTTTAAAATTTAGACTTTTAAATCAATAAAAAATTCACATTGAAAATCCAAATTTCCTACAAAAACTCAATATAAATATAAACTTAGTTAGAATAAACTAATTAAAATTTATTTCTATACTAAACCGACTAAATTGATCACTAAAAGACACTTAAAAAATTAGTTCATATTTATAAAAAAAACCCAAAATTAAACAAATACAAAGAATTTATGGTAAAAAATAAAATTTTATATACCTTTTTAATTTTAGGTTTTAAATCTTCAAACCATACTTCAATAGTTTGAATAATTGAAAAAAATTGTAAAATTAGCTTTATTACTTTTTTAGAGAGAGAAAAACAACCATTTTTTTCAGTCTCAATCTTGATATACTTATACTTTTCAAAATTTAACTACAGCTGTCCTTGAGTCTTAGGAGGATTAGAATTTGTTTCATTCAATTCCAAGTAGTTAATCCTTTTAAAATTTGGATTTCAACCAAGATTGCAAATATCTTATGATGTGTGACTCACTTCTAAAGTAGTTTGCAGTATTCAAATGGCCACAAATTCTCTATGAAAGTTGTAGATCTCGATTTTCTTTTAAATTTAAGCTTTTGAATTACTCAATTCTGAGTCTTCTAGCTCAAGTTATGGCCCATCGAATGTGCTGCACTTTTGACTTGCGAATTTCATATTAAAAATTTGAATTTCCTATGAAAATTTAATTCAAATATGAATTTAATTCAAATAACTTAATTAGTCTAAATTAATTACTAAATAAACTTTAAATAATTAGTTCATAACTATAGAAAATAAAATACACAAACTAAGCACAAATAAAGAATTTACATTTGAAAAATAAAGCTATTGATTTTTAACTCACCTTTTCGAATCTTCTAGCTCAAGTTATGGCCCATTTAATGTGCTGAACTTTTAAGCTGCGAATTAAACATTAAAAACCCATATTTAGACTTTTGAATCACTCAATTCTGAGTCTTTTAACTCAAATTTTGATTTGTCGAACGTTCTGCAATTTCAAGATGCGAATTTCACATTAAAAACCCAAATTTCCTAAGAAAACTCAATATAAACTCAAATTTAATTTAAATAAACTAATTAATCACTAATTATACTCTAATAATAATCTAAAAAAAATTACTAAATGAACTTTAAATAATTAGTTAACGGCTATAGAAAAAAGAAAATCCAAACTAATAAAAAATAAAGAATTCACGATTAAAAAACTAAAAAAAATTATATACATTTTTAAGTTTCTTATCTACCATGTATGAAATTCTTCTAAGTTTTCTTTTTTTATTTTTAGAGAGAGAAAAGCTTGGTTTTCATATATTTATAGTGTTTAAACCCTAACTAATACTGCTCACAACTACTAGAATGGTTAGCACTTCTTTTAATTAATTATAAATAATAATTCCTTGTAAAATTCGGATATCCCCTAAGATTACACAGAGCGTTTGACTTCCAAATCAATTTTCGGGTACCTACCATCTCCGAAGCGGCATGACGTCTTCATGAAAGTTGTAGACCTCAATTTTCTATTAAATTTAGGCTTTTAAATCACTCAATTCAGAGTTTTCTAGCCCAAGTTATGGCCCAACAAAGTTAATGCACCGTCAAATTACGATTTTGATACTAAAAATTTGAATTTTCTTTGAAAATAAAAATAATTAATATAAATCTAAAATTAATTTGTATAATAAAGTGAAACTTCAATAAATGCATAATTTTATATCTTTTAATCCAAATAATATATATTTTTAATTTGAATAATTTATAATTTTATGATTAAATTTAATTCAATCCATATATTATATGGATTTGCATATTTTTTTCAATTATTATGTTTTTAATATATATTTGTAATTTTAATTAATGAATATTTTTAAATCCTGATTAGCTAAGGATTTTATTTTTTAATTAATCAATATATTTTCTAATTCTAATTGATTAAGGAATTCCATATTTACTATTAATTAATTAAAATAATTATTAAATGACCATTTAGACCTTCATTAAAATATTTCAATAAACTAATTAGGGAAGGGCAATAGGGTCAATTTGCCTGTTCCCCCCTTACCACTTTTATATATGTTATAGATGTACAAAACATCAATAATGATTAATATATAAGAGGGATTTTCTATTAAAAAAATAAATCATCACTAAACTTTCACTTGGTGAATCACCCAAATTTAATGTATTTCTTCTCACTGTTTATGAAATTTAACACCTTTAGTTTTTATTTTATTTAACATATTATTATTATATAACATAAAAATTATACAAATAATGAAATATCAATTATATATTTTTTTGTAAAAAAGTATAAAAATATTTATTTTTTGACTTCCACACACATATATTAATTTCAACAGGAGACTTTAAATTTCATAAAAATAAAAAAAATCAAAGTTGAAAAAGAAATTAAAATTTTATAAATAGTGGAAGTTTAACGATTTTAGTCTCAGTATAAAAAATATTAATTTTCTGACTACGTACCACACGCACAACACATTCTCTATTCTTAAATCTTAAATAAATGAGGTGGTTGGTTGGAAATCGCATGCATAATGCATTAAAAAAATCATCTCGGGGAAGACTATTGACTCTGTATATGCATTTTGATACTTAGAGCAAGTTCAAAGATTAGATATTTTTTTCTCTATTTCCTTCGGTGAAATAGTATTTTTTTTGAAATTGTGTCTTGAAAATTGTGTTGGCTAGTTATTTTAGAGAAAAATTGGATGTAGGTTGTTAAAGTCATTGAGCAACTATTGAAGTCCTAAAAAATTGTGTTTTTCAAGGTAAATAAATGAATTATTTATTTAAATAGTGGGTAAAAAGTAGAATATGCATAAATTTTGAGATAAATATTGTACTGTTTATAATAATTTTAAAAGTGAAATAAAGAAAACTGTTGGACTTGCTCTTATAATATTGTAATATTGTACTTAGAGATGGATACAAATTAAACAAAAACAAACAAATCATCTTCCAAATCTCAACTTTCATACATGATATTAGCAAATTAGCTAGAATCATGTGAACACAACCACCACCTACAAAAACGAAATATTATACGTTTCCCAAGACATTGTAATCAATTACCGTATGTATATGTTTTTTTTTATTAGGTGGAGTACGCACACACCTACCAAAATATTCTGTCCTCGTTTTACGGTTGTCTAGACTAATTTTTGATTGAAATAAGTCTCAACTCTCTCCCAACGGGAGTGAGGCTCAAATTCGAGACCTTTTTTGAATGAGTTTTTCTTGACATGTAACTTTACCACTAGATCAAGATCCCATTGGTTACCGTATTTATATGTAATTAAAAGAAAAAATAAAATAAAATAGGGAAGACTAGTAGTCAGTCAAAACGATAGGAACATACATGTATTTTTATATTTTTTTTATAATTACATGCATTTTTATATTAAATCAAAAGGAAAACGTTTCTCTTCTCTCTCTATATATAATCAACCTTAAAGTTGTTTGTAAAATTTTTTTGTCAAGCGTCACACCTCTTAATATTACATTTGAAAAAAAAAGAAAAGCTGATCTGTAAAAAACTCAATTTTTAACAATTTCTTGAATAGAAAATATTAAATATGTAGCTTCCATACATTTATAAACTACATATACAACCTTATCATTTTGTAAGTGGTATAATGATAAGAGACCTAATAATAAAACATAAATATTATAGCCCGTCAAATCATTTATATTTTGGTTGTTGTGCCCGTTGAAGAATTAAATTCGCCAAGAGCCTCTAGCAATTTTGAGTCGAATATGATAAATAAATATGATAAATGTGTTTTTCTAAACCGATAAATGTGTTTTTCTTAACCGTGAAGTGAAGTTGGTCATAACTTGAATTTGTTTGGTATAAATAAATTCAATAAAATTTTATGAAATTTATTTTTGAATACATGATTTATATGTTTAGTATAAATGAAAATTCATTTATTACACTATTTTATTAAAATTTTTTAATTGATTATAGTTAAATCAAATGAACAATTATAAAAATGTATTTACAAATGAATTGAATTTAACACTAGAATTAACCAAACATCCATATCAAACCCACTTTTGTGACTCTGGTGACTGAAGCTGCTCATGAATTAATTTACAATTTTCATAGGTGGTGTATAAGTAAACGTCCATCGATAAGATATTTTGTGTTTCTATGCATACTAACATGTTCTCTTTTTAGTAATTTTGTTTCATACATATTTTTCAAAAATCAATTTTTATTTCAAAATAGAAAAATGGTATTCTTTTTTAATTTTTTAGATAAGAGATAATTTATTGATTTTTTAAAAGGTTTACAAATTTTTATTTTTTTGCTTACCATTTCTTTTTAAAGTTTTTGATGCAGCAGTTATTTTATTCTGTTGATGCAGATCTATGTTTTTTATTCCTTAGAGACCATGAGAGAATTAAAAGAGTAAAAGTAGTGTTTCAGTTATTTTGCTAAGTTAATGTGTTTCTGTTGATGCAGCAATTACATATGTTTTCTTAATTTCATGCTATCATCAAAGATCCATTATTACTAGCTAAACAATGTTCATACTTGTATTCTCAAACAAACAACACATAGTATGTTGTCTATTTTTCTACATATCGGTAACTAAACAAGGTTGCATTTCACCTTTCTATCTGCAACAATTAATTTATTTACTAACTGAAACAATTACCACATAATGGTCATTTGATAGAATGAATTATTGTGTCAAAGAAAAGGATAGGAACCTTGAGGAGAGATCCCTTGGACAAGGGATCGGATTGAGAGTTGTTGGATACTCTTCAATAGGCACCTCCAAT
>CANYLF012009107.1:0-10406 GCA_948193215.1 Bocquillonia castaneifolia
ATGGATGTATTTTCTTTTGAAATTTTACAGGGTTGTAGAGGATCTCCTAAAGTTTCCATGGCCACCAATTTAGTCCAATTTGGACTTGTATAACTCACGTTATGATCAAAATACTAAGGTTATTTTTCAGAGTGTAAAAACAGAAATTTATACTTTGAATAAATTCATGTATAAACTTCAAAATAATATTATTTCTACAAATTAATACATGATTCATACTTAATCAAATTCTGATTGCATGATTACAACTTAAAATCAGATTTTTCTCAAATTCCTACATGAACCCTAATAATTAAAAATAATACAAATAAAAGAATTTACCTTAATCAACCTTCTAACCTTCAAATTTTTATTCACTTATTTTTCTTCTTCAATCCAAAGCCTTAAAGAAAAAATTTTGTTAAAATTTTGATGGAGAAGGGTGAAGAGGCAGATGGTAAAAGAAAATGAAGAAGAGAAGAGTATGAGAAGAAGATAAAAGAAGAAGATAAGAGAAAAAAAAAATAGGCAATGGGTGATGTGTGTTTGGTGGTATTGTCCACTATCTTCAATTTTTATTTTATTATTAGTATCATCATCATCATCATCATCATCATCTTACACTTATCCACTCTCCCACACACCCTCACATAAAATTCTATCAATCAATAAACCTTCAATCAAACTTATACTACAATTAACTCATCTAACTTTCCTCACAATTAGGTCATTGCTCTACTCTAACTCCCATAAACTATACTACACTTAAAACTTTTCTGCCACATCATTCTATGCAATGTATCACACATAAATATGATGAAATGACATGAATAATGTTGTGGTAATGCATGATTTTATATATATATATTAAAATTTTATGATCGTGACAATTCTCCTCCACTTAGAAAATTTCATCCCCGAAATTGCACTACTCACCACTAGTCATGTCAAACAAGTACGGGTACTCGACCCTTATATGCTCCTCTACTTACCAAGTTTCTTCATTGGATGAATGTTAACTCCACTTCACTTTTACCATAGGAATTTCCTTGCTTCTCAATTTTCTGACTTGTCTATCCAGAATTTTCATTGGTTCTTCAACATAGGTCAAGTTTTCTAAAATTTCTACTTCTGGAGGTTGAATAATATGGCTCAGGTCAGAACCATCGAAGCATAGAAACATGGAAAACATTATGCACTTGAGCTAATTCTAGAGGTAATGCAAGTTTTTAAGCTAAATGACCAACCCGTTCTAGGATCTCATATGGCCCAATGTACCGAGGACTCAATTTACCCCGTTTACCAAATCACAGTATACCCCTCTAGGGTGAAACCCGCAAAAACACTTTATCTCCTACTTCATATTCAATCTCTCTTCTGTGTTTATCTGCATAGCTTTTTTGTCTATCTTGTGTGGCTTAATTTTAGGACTTTCCAATTGTCTCAACACTTCTGCATCCCAACACACAAGACTTTTACATTTTCTCCCGTATAAAGCTTCATATGACGACATACAAATACTAGAATAAAATCCATTATTATAAGCAAATTCCATAAAGTGGTACCTGTTCATCCCAGTTCCCACTATACTCCAATGCACAAGCCCGTAGCATATCCTCAAAAGTCTGAATGGTTCTTTCAGATTGCCCGTCTGTCTATGGATGAAAAGCAATATTGAAATGCAATTTACTCCCCATTGCCACTTGCAAACTCTTCTAGAAATGAGATGTAAACCGAGGATCCCTATTTGATACAATAGAAATAGGTACACCATGCAGCCTAACAATTTTTTTCATATACAAGTTGGCTAACTTATCAAGTGAATCAGTCTGTTGAATAGGTAAAAAGTGTGTTGACTTTGTCAACCTATCAACCATTACACAGACAACATCATTTTTCCTAAAAGTGCAAGGTAAACCAACAACAAAATCCATAGTAATTCTCTCCCATTTCCACTCAGGTATGGTTAAAGACTACAGTTTACCTGTGGGTGATTGATGTTCTGCTTTCACTTATCGACAAGTCAGACATTTAACCACATACTCCGCTACTTCCTTCTTCATACCCGGCCACCAATAACGTGCTTTTAAGTTGTTATACATTTTTGTACTCCCCCGGTGCATTGAATATGGAGAATTGTGAGCTTCTCAAAAAATCTTCTGTTTCAATTCTGCCATATTGGGTACATAAACCCTGGTCTTCATAACCCATATTCCATCATCTCGCTCTACCAATCCACTTGACTTGCCATCTTGTGCTTTCTTCTGTAACCTCCTCAACTTTGCATCATTATTCTATGCTTATTTGATTTCATCTAGTATCTGAGGTCTAGTCTTCATTATAGCCAACAATACCCCATTCTTCACTGAAAAATGCATATCCATAGCTCTCAATGAAATGAAGGAATTCATCTGATAAGAAGTCATATCTGCCACCCTTTGTAAAATCTTCCTGCTAAGCGCATCTGCCACAACATTTGCTTTGCCTGGGTGATAATCAATTGTGCAGTCATAATCTTTCAAGAGTTCTATCCATCTTCTCTATCTCAAGTTCAACTCTTTTTGAGTGGGCATGTACTTCAAACTCTTATGATCTGTAAAGATATGAAAAGTCTCCTCGTATAAGTAATGTCTCCAAGTTTTCAAGGCATGTACATTCGCAGTCAACTCCAAGTCATGTGTAGGATAATTCTGTTCATGAGGTTTGAGTTGTCTAGAGGGATAATCAATTACCCTTCCATTCTGCATTAACATACATCCCAATCCATTAAAAAAAGCATCAGTATAGACTTCATATGGTTCTCCTTGCACAGGTAAAGTAAGTACTGGTGCTATAATTAATCTGTTCTTCAGCTCCTCAAAACTGGCTTGGCATATATCAGTCCACTTAAAAGTCACTTTCTTCTTCAACAAATCATTTAATGGCTTGGCTATAATGGAAAAATTCTTCACAAATCTTCTATAGGACCCAGCTAATCCCAAAAAACTACGGACTTCAGAAACATTCTTCGGTGGCTCCTACTCCTGAATAGATTTCACTTTAGAAGGATCTGGTTGAACATCTTGTGCAGATACAATATGCCCCAGAAATGCAATTTCATTCATCCAAAATGCACATTTGCTGAATTTACCATATAACTATTTTTTTCTCAGAATTTACAATGCTATTCTTAAGTGGTGTTCATGCTCTTCCCTACTACCGGAGTATATTAAAATATCATCAATAAATACAATCATAAACTGATCCAAATAGGGTTGAAAAATATTATTCATCAGAGACATGAATGATGCAAAAGCATTAGTCAAACCAAAAGGCATCACAACAAATTCATAATGACCATAATGAGTTCAGAATGCTGTTTTAGGTATTGAAGACTTACCAACCCTTAATTTTCAATTCCCATATCTTAAGTCAATCTTAGAAAATACGACTGCCCCTCTAAGTTGATCAAGTAGATCATCAATGCGAGGTAAAGGATATTTATTCTTGATTGTGACTTGGTTCAACCTTCTGTAATCAATGCAGAGTCGCATACTTCCATCTTTTTTCTTTATAAATAACACTGGAGCTCCCCATAGTGATATACTAGGTCAGATGTACCCCTTCTCTAGCAATTCCTCAAGTTCCTTCTTCAATTTCTATAACTCTTTTGGTGCAATTCTGTAAGGTGCTATGGAAAAGGATGCAACTCCTGGAATAGTTTCAATTTAAAAATCAACCTCCCGCTAACGTGGTAACCTTGGCAATTCCTCTAGAAATACATCTGAAAATTCCCTGACTACTGATACATCTAAAACTCCTGGACTAACAGTTCCAGTGTCTACCACATTCATAAGATAAACATCACACCCAGATTTCATCAAATGAAAAGCAGTAGTAGCAGAAATCAAACATGCAGGCATAATTTTCCTATCACCCGTAAACATTGTCTTCATCTCCCCATCTATTTCCATTTTAAATTCTTATGTTAAAAAATCAACTATGACATGATTTCTAGATAGCCAATCCATCCCCAGTATCACATCAAAATCTTGTAAATTAATCACAATTAAGTCTACTGGTATGTTAATATCATAAATCATCACAAAATAAGCTTTAACTACAATATTCACAATGATTACTCCTCTAACAGGCATTGAAACACAAATGTCATGTCCTAAAGACTCTATGTCACAATGAATTTTTAATGAAATGAATGAACATGTAGACTCTGGGTCAACTAACACATGTGCATCATGTCCATAAATAGGAATTATACCAGTCACTATCTCTGGAGAAGTGGTTGCTTCTTGTCTTGTAACAGCATATACCCTTGCCTGTGGCAATGTCTGACTCATATTATCAGTCTACATAAAATGCTATAGTAGCTTCACCTTTACCTCCCCTACCTCTTCCATTACCAGTTGCTATAGATATTGCATTATCCTCAACACTACTCTGTCCCCCTGAATGATATGTACTAGTTGCCCCTCTACCTGATGTACAATCATTGGCATAATGTCCAGTTTTCCCATTTTTAAAACAAATCACTCTTGGTCCCCAACACTCTTCTGAATGGGTCCTTCCACAAGTACCACAAACAGGTGCATAGCCTCTACTTGAGGGTCTAGGTGTATTCTATTTGTTTATTGATCCTCCACTTCTTTCTGATGATTTACCGCCATGCCTTCTAAACTGATAACTACTTCTACCTCTGGAACCTCCTCTCTAACTCCTAAATCCTCCCCTAGGTATAAATGAAGTACCCCTAGAGCAAGACGGAGTAAATGTCCCAGTGGTCTTCTTCTTCTTTACTTCCATGTCATTCCTTTCTTTAATTGTATTTTCAGCTCTTATTGCAGCTTCTTGTAAAGAAATGAAAGTAGGTGGTTGCACCGCCAGTTCTCTCGTATCACAAGTCTCAACCCTCGTTCGAATCTTTTTTTTTTAGTTCATCAGTTGCCACTTCCTCTGGTGCGTACTAGTATAATCTGGTAAATTGCTACTCATATTCAATCTCACACATCTCATTCTGCTTTAGTTCAAGAAATTCAAGCTTCTTCTTTTCCTAATAGATTGCTGGCATGTATTTCATCTTAAACTCTCTTAGAAATTCTTCCCATGTCATAGTCAATGGTTGTACTTGGCTACCCGAGACTATTTCCCACCAATTTCTAGCATCTTTGAGGAATAAGTATGTAGCATACCTCACCTTTATCTGAGTTGTTGGTTGGGTTTTGAATTCTGTGAACACTTCCTCAATTGACTTCACCCATTCTTCTGCTACCATCGGGTCAATTGTTCCTTCAAACTCTTTACCTCCGTGCTTTCTTAACTTCCCAAAATTTGAATCTAATGCTAGTGTTTCAACTGGTGGTGGATGAGGTTGTGGTTGTTGTGCTAATCTCCTCAACTCTTCAGCTATTTGTCTAGCAACATTTTAAGCTCCTCCTACCAATGGTTCATTCTCAATCGGCTCATGTTCATCAGGTTGTGCATGCACTGACCCTTGTGAACCTATCGGCCCTTCGAAGTGTCCATCCATGCCTATATGATCAACAAACTTTACTATATGGAATGCTTTATGCACATTTACTATGTTGACCTAAGTGCTATCAATCTATCTTATTTTGAGCTTAACAACCTTATATTTATGTTTGATAAAGTTTCTAAGTGTCACGACCCAAACCTGGGTTACGTGACGGGCGCCAAGGAACGGGAAATCTATTTGCTACCGAAACTCGTGGCTAGCCTAACACCTGTTAAATACCATAAAACAACATAATATACCAGAATTATATATTCTGGTTTCATAAAATAACTATAATCCTGCCAATATTAAGTATATACATACAGTCCATAATAATCCTCTGATAACATAACATAACCAGCTTACTAGCTAGAGCCTCACAGGGTTACATCCGTTCAAACATAACAGATCATTCATAAGTAATATATCATAACATCATCATAATAATACACGTTTGATAAAACCATAGATTTATCATCCTATTACAGCAAGCTACTACTGCATCATCTAGAATATAAATACATCCGAAGAAATAGGTAAGAACCTTCACAAAATTACCGGGGAGGAAGAAGTCTAGCGTAGAGATTTAATAACAGAGGTCTAAGAGGAATCCTGAAAAATATAAACTGAGGGGAGTCAGATCTCACTGACATACTTATGAAATGCAACCTAATACACACAAGCACACACTATAGATATTATAAATAATACTATACATACAATCACACAGATGAATGCTTCAATCATAGCGTACAAGGCAGAGGATTGAGATAGAACACCTAACGAACTTCTACCCCAACCCAATCATAATATTTCACTTATGTCCACGCGGATCTCCTTTCCAATATATCTCATCTGGCGCCCGAGAAGCCCTCACCGAGCAAGCCCCAGAATATAAAAGCAACTGCCTCCCGGGAAGCCCTCACCGAGCAAGCCGCAGTGCATAACAAATAAAAGAATCTGTGCCTGGGAAGCATTCACTGAGCAAGCCCCGTCTTGTGCTCATACCATACCACATACATAACTCCTGTGTGCACACAGTCTGTTGACACCCACCAGGTAGCTCATCCCATAACGATCCTCCAGCCGCAAGACAACAATCGTTAATAATATTCACAGACTATAATAATTATAATAATAATAATAATAATAATAATAATAATAATATTAATAATAAATAAATAAATAAATAAATAAATAACAATAGTAATAATAATAATGAGAACCCTAATAATATGCATGTATGTTATGAACATATGTAATATGGATGTTATGATATAGTATAGATAACTTTAATAGCAATTCATAAGTATGAAAATAACTCAAAGGACAAGTGTGCGCCTCTATGCGCTCTTGAACCGCTAGCTCTATCTCTGGTCCTACTACTCTTTACAGAATATATAAAATGATATAATTTAGATAAAGATCATAACCTAATTCCTAATTAAATCTAGATTTCTATTTAGAGATTGAAACATATAACATCAACCTATAACTATAACGCATTATATCATTTAGTTCGTTAAACCCGACATCATATTTCACGAGAAAATTATACCAAAAATTTGGCAGAACCTCCCCTGTAAAATGGACACCTCTCCACCGAAGTGGAGCTCATCCTGCATATAAATAACACTTCTATAATCACCAACAATTGCCGGATCTACCAATTTATCCGGACTTACCAACACAACAGTTATAGCATTGACCAATATCATTTATATCTATTCATTATTGAACTTATCGTACCATTTATTATCTATTAACATATACTTATTAAAAGTCCCAAACAGTCTATCGCTGTCCGAAATTCAATTATTCGGTTACACGGTCTAACGGTCCTAATATTCAATTAATTAATCCGGTTATTAAATTCATCCAATTCAATCTCAATTCAACTTAATTATAACATTTATAACATGCTTATAACATATAAAACATCCAAACAATCAAATTAGACACGTAGCACATAAATCTAGAATTTCCATAAACCATCAAATTGCTTCTGGGATTTTTAATTTAAAAACCGTACATTATTTGCCTATCAGTCCTTTATTAAAGTTGTTCGGAATATTTTTAGAAAAATTTTAAAAATATTTTCACCCATTTTCAAGCTGGGCCCCACTGCCACCGCCCATGGCGGTGCGCGTGGCTCAACCGCTGCCATGGATGGCGGCCTGAGGGTCGTCTGAGGGTTCCAAATTACCCAATAGAAGCGCGCTACCACCAGAAGTCCCCTAGTACTCCTCACGCGCCATCATAACTGCCTGGTGAAGTGGATCAAGCAAAAGAAGCCGACTGACCTCCCAACGCCGTTCACTAGTCACCGTAGTTCCTCCATGTCGCTGGTTGCACCAAATCCGCTCTATTTGAGCTGATAAGCTTGAATTTGAGCTCAAATTCATTGGAAAATGGCTGGGTGATGTTGATTCATGATGGCCGGTTCCAACGAAGGTTGCGAAACTCCTACCGCCGGCTAGAGGTGATGGTTTTTAGGGTTTTTGGCGTCAATAGATAGATAACGTCGAGCTTGTCATTTTGGTACCAAGCTCGACGATAATGGTGGCCGACAACGATGGTGGTGATCGGAGGAAGGGGGAGGAATTACTGTAGCCTCCGGAGAGAATTTGAGGGGCTGTTGGGGTAATTTTCTGAAGTTCTAAATCTCGCCAATGGGTCTAGCAGATGTATAAGGTATAAAGAATTAAGTTTTTAAGTTTTCAGTTTAGTCCTATTCGTTAATTAAATATTTTCCTTAACTTGGATTCCTCCCAAATTTTTACAGCAAGCTTGAAAATATATTTAACACGTCCACGCAAATTTTTAGCTTAAACGAACATCAATAACACCCAATTTGAATTTCTGAAGAATAACACCATATTAAATAAAATCCCGAATTAGAAATCAATTAAACCGGAAGTTTCAAAGAGTAACTTCAACATTTTATATATGGACCCGTAATTCACTTCCGCGATAACAGTACATCGCTCTCGCGATGTGTCTCGCCCCTGCGATGAACAAGCCTCGTGTCGAGGTGCAAAGTTCCAGTAGGTTGTGAAAATCTAGGGTTGATGCCACGATGGATACATTGCCCCCACAATCTCCATCGCTCCCGCGATATGAGGAGCACGGCATGAAGGCTCAAAATCAAGGACCTACTGCTTCTTTTGGAACTCTTGGTCGCCCCCGCGATGATGGTGGTCGCTCCAGCGACCAATGGAGAATAAAATATTTTTCAAGCTGCATCGCGCCAGCGAGACTCATGATCGCCCCAGCGATGACAGGATAAATTTGACCGTTTGAGTATTTTACAAATATTGCGGCCGTGACTCCTGTCTCGCCCCTGCGACCAGACGCTTTTCAGAGCATTAAATGCAAAAGTGTTTGAATGTTAGAGATGAGTGTGACCTTGTTTCTAACAGCTAGGATTGGGTATTTTGGCTATAAATACCTGTCATAAATGTTCTTCAAGGGTGTACATTAATTCTTTGATAGCCAAACTCTTGCAATTTTAATTCTCTTCTTTGTAATCAATTCTTTGTTTGGTATTGGGTAGCTAGAACTCTAGAGCATTCATTGCTTGGATTGAGTAAATTAGTTATCCACTATAGTAGTGTCAATTCTTTGTGAGTTGGGGAAACACTAGGGTTGGTTTTGAGTTAGCCAATAGAAAACTCTCTTGTAAAGGATGAAGATAGCCTATTGAAATCTTCATTGTAAAGGTTTGGGATAGCCTTGAAATCCCTTGTGTAACCATTGTGGTTTAGTGGAACCCCAAAGAGGTCTTTGGGAGAGTGGATGTAGGACAAGTTAGGTCCGAACCACTATAAACTTCTTTTGTGTTCATTCTACTTCATCTAAACTCTTTTCTAAAGTTCTATTAATTTTTAATTCCGCATAAATTCACCCCCCCTCTTGGTATTTCATACTATATGCTTGCATGATGTGCTCTTATTCCCCCCTATTCCCATCAATTAATTCATACAAGCATATTGCACATTACAAACAAATTAATATTATAATTGCACAATAATCATATATTCATCACCAACATGTCCCAATGGGTCTAATTCCCGCTCAAATACCAAAACTGTCATACCCAAAATCATAATACCCATATACGTATTATAACACATAATTAGCTTGAAAATAATAATATAATTATTTTTGAACCACTTCAAGTTGATTCGCATATTTAATATGATTTAAACAATTCTTAAAGTGTAGTATTTGAATTATTTTTAGCCAATTTGTGCACTTTTTCTTTAATCTAACTTTATATTCATTCATAATATACTTAGATAGACCTTAAAAATAAATTTAGAAAATTATAGAAGTCAAATACAAAAAAATTACTATTGGGGCAGGAACCTAGTTAAAACAAAACCGTAATTCACGTTTGAAAACTTAGGTTATTTCACCACCCTAATGAACTAGGTTTTGGCTTGAGTTTTATAGAATTTTTAGGGGACTTATTGAGGTATCTAAAGATCAATAATTTGAGTAAAAACTATTGATTAACTAGCTTAAATTTACATCACAAATTGAGGTAAAACATAATTTATATGACAAGCTTATAGTTATACCAACTTTACTTATATCATACAAATCCTATAATTAACACAATAAATTTGGATACAAATATCAAACTTTAACATCGTACATTATTTAACCAAAACACATTTACATATATTGCAACTCGAAATGCCCCATGTAATGTAGTAATTCCTCCGGCCCACCTGAGTGTTTATGTGATGCAATATGTGAGGAAACGCAAAAGGTCTATCTGCTAGCACAATCGCCTGGAAAATATGCCAAGGGGTGAGCTGGCAACTCAATAAGCATTTAATTTACTAAACAATAGTGTATTAGGCAAAATTACTAAAGACTATATACACTCATAAATCACACAATTAAT
>CANYLF012009704.1:0-15781 GCA_948193215.1 Bocquillonia castaneifolia
CATAACTCATAAGAAAACTTTCTTTTAAATCTCTTTTTTTTTTAAAAGATACTTCCATCAAAATTCCATCAAAAATAATTTAAAAATCAATACTAAATCAAAACCTGAAGTTCTCTTTCTCAAAACATAAACTTTTGAAAACCAACAGTAACTCTCACCATTTGCATCACAATTTGACTTACAGTTTGCCAGACCATAACCCAAACCATGATGAAACCATGATTTTCTCTGTTTCTTATCAAAAAAATAATAATTGAATCACGATTCGATGTCAAGGTTTGGCAGAACGTACACCAGACCATGAATACAATAAATACTGCTTTAAAACAATTCACATCATATACAAACAATTCAAAAAGTTTAAATATCTAACCCAAATGTATATATACACTCACAAAAATATTTATAACTATAATTTCCCCAATAGGGATAAAATCACACACACATATTCACACCTTAATATCTTCTTAATAAGGCTATTTATCAATGAATACATATATATGTTCACACCACTCAACAGTCACACTCACATACATAGCAATCATCCCATATTATTCCACACATCCACAATACCTTAAAATACCTCAACAAATTAGCATTTATCAACTGCTTCACCATCCATAATCAAACTTAAACAATTAACAATTATCACAATATCAATTCATTGCATTTTTTTTATTTACCACATTTCAATGTATTATACATGCCCAAATCTTTATAGGCATACCACACTTTCCATTCTAACACTGTTTCATTATCAACAGAACACATGTATCAACTTTCTTTGTTCATAATATTTCATTACTTATAATCTCATAATGTATAACATCATTTAATCATTCACCTTCATTCTCTTTCAATCATCAAATTTTTTGGTCTCAATTTTGATTTTTTTTAAAAAACTTTTGCTCCTCGAGCCATGTTCATCAAAACATAACATTATATTCATTGTTATACTCATTCCTTAGCACATATATCATATTGTAAATAGATTAATAATCCACATTTAAGCATGAAAGAAATATTCACTATAACCAATCACAAAACACATTACTGTACACATTTTCTTGATATATACATATCATATCATAACTGAGCAATAAATAATGAATAAATATTCACCCCACACTCATATACATGCACATCAACACTTATACACAAGTATCATGCAATAATAACCTCTATTCACTTCATCACAAGCATTTGCAACCATATTACAATAATTATGTACTTACTCATGAGACACTTTTAGCTAGTGGATTGTGCAGCATGCTCATCTAACTTATATAATTAACAACTTTACCAACATTGAATATGATATGCTCATATAATACATTATTACATGGTATGACCTCAACACCCCTTCATCCCATTACTCCTTTCATACAAGCAAAATTACACATTGTAAACACACTATCATCTTTAATTCATACTGACATATCACATAACACGTCTTTACTTCATGTAATCATGTATCACATCAGACATTCACACATTTCAGTTACATAACACAAACACATTCATGCACAATCACACAATTTACTCTTTTCGACTTTCAAACTGAGAATTGAGGCTTCAAATGATTGTTTTCGACCCCCAAACTAAACTGTTACAACTATACCTGAAAACGCAACTAGATCTCTGAATGAGCTTCAATTTGATATATTATGGGCATTCTAGTTCATCATGTGCTAAAAGTTATGGTCATTTTTCTAAAATATGTTCCCTAGAGACCTAATCCCCGCTCTGATGTTCCCTAGAGACCTAATCCCCGCTCTGATGTTCCCTAGAGACCTAATCCCCGTTCTGATACCAAAAATGTAACACCATAACTCAAACAAGGCAAAACACTAGGCCGCGGGTACAACCAAACAAGACAAGCCAAGATCACGGGCGAGATCGAAGAAATAGAAACTAGAAAAATTTGGAACTGGAATCGAGGGCGCGATTTCAGACACTCGCGGGCGAGATTTTGAACCCGAGAAATTAGACTTCCTCGACACAATCTCACGGGCGCGACATTCAAAATCACGGGCGTGACCTAAGAAACAGAGAGTTAGGGGCTTTCCGTCTTTGAAATCGCTTGCGTGATTTCTATAGTCTCGGGCGTGACTTTGAGGTCCCAGAAACTATGATTTTTAAGCTAAAACTTGATCAAAACCTTTAGGAAAACACATACCAATCACATAAAAACTTTCTTACATTGTATTAATGATATTAACTCATATAATACCCTTTAAACACAAACTTTAAGACTCAAAACATACTTGTCATTTATCATCTTAAAAACCCTAATTACATACAAATATAGCTTGCAAACCAAATGCATAAAATATGTTCATTATCTACTGGCCAACCTGAACTTCTATTGCAATGCACGTAAACTTCTATCTTCAACCTGAAAAAAATTATGCCCAGGGGGTGAGCTGGCAACTCAATAAGCATTTAATTAACTAACCAGGCATATATTAAGCCAAAACTACCCAAACACATAATCATAACATACTTCATACGTAAAACATACAATCAAAACCAATCACACCATTTGCATACCTTCCAAGATCAATCAAGATAATTCTCATTCAAGGCAATTCACAACCAAATCATCTTCACAAGCCATCAACCAATCTCAAATCACAACAATCATTTCCCATCAAGGTCAGATGACTCAACCTCACATTTCCTCACATTTCATTTCTTTTTCTCACATCATTTCACATTTCACAATTAGGTGGCCACCGACGAGACTATCCGTCCTGCTCAGTCTTGCCATCTTACACATACGGGTAGCTGTCCGCCCGGCTCAGCTTTCCCGATCAGACACATCCCACATTCCCCAAGAGTCATCCTTTTCCATTCACAATTACAAACACAATCTCAATTTCACATCATCACATCACATTACAATTCTCATCACAAATTTTCACAAATAATCACAATACTCATCACAATTCTCATTGCAACAAGACCACTCCTTTCTCAATTCCGCAAATAGCTTTCAAAACACAATCTCATAAGTCAATTAAATACTATTTCATCTCACGAATACAAAATTCAACTAATTAACTTAATCAACATCTTAATCAATTCATAAGGACATAATTCATACCAAAACATATCAATTAGGCAAACATAATAGTTTTCACCCAATATACACAAGTTTAATCAATTAAATACTCACAAACATGTAGAACACCATTAGGTCTATTAGCCTCCCCTCTTAACTTCTTTGCCCGTAGATCCTCCTAAAACATCATAATACAATTAACAACCATTCAATAACCAAAACAATAGCCAAACATACAATTACTACTCAATATACTCTCCCATATACATTAATTACATAATTATGCAATTCTAACCAACAACCCCCCAAAGCCCTAACCTAAAAACCTACACAAAAGGAGATAAACTTCCTCAATTAAGCTTCTAATCTTCCAATTAAGCTTCTAGGCAAGATAAACTCCACTAATCTTACTATACTCTTCACTCAAAAGCTCTAAAGCTTCAAAAATGAAGTTTTGGAGAGGGTGAGAAGAGAAAATGAAGAAAAGGAAGAAGATGAAGAGATAGTCTAGGATCTCTTGTAGAGATCCTACACTAACTCTTATTTATTATTATTATTATTATTATTATTTATTTTTTTTTTATTATTATTTATTTAATTAAGAGTTTGCCACACATCGCTCCCACCATAAGCCACTTGTCTTCCTCTTACACCACTTGGACACTTGTCCTCTTCTAGAAACAATTTTGCCTACACTACCCCTCAAAAATAATCTTACTAACTATCTCATCCAACTCTCATACTTCTTTTACAAATAACTCCTCTAACTTTTCTTACAACTAGGTCCTTACTAACCCAAACTTCCATAAACCTTGATGCTCTCAAAAAGTATTCTACCAATCAATATTATTCAATGCATTACACATTATTATGAAGCCAAAGTTATACTTAGTGAAATGATTTAACATATACAAATGCATAATTAATTATTAATTAATTATGGCCATTACATTTAGTTTCCATCATTTACATGTACATGAATGCCTTGCATTATTTTGTTCTTCCATTGTCATTTTTATGCTTCAATGATGTTTAATTTAATGGCAATAGAGCTGTTTTCAATGAATGCATTGTTTATGAATTGTTTATGGTTTTGTAAGGTATTTTGTGATTATTTTTGGTTTTTTGTGTGACTAGTTTATACTAGTTTTGTGCTTTGTTGATTTTACATGTTTATTCATGCCATTTGAATGGATATGGGTCTTCCATTTTCATGATCTTAATTGGTTTATTTGTTGCTTGGGTTAATGCTTTATTTTTGGTAATGTTTACCATTATTGTTGTATGAACTTTGTCCCGAACAAGAAGCCAATTTGATAGGGTTTGATTCATGTATTTTGAGGGGAATATGTGGTATAATGAACACAAGCACTATGGTTTGGTTGTGGAAAAGAGTGTGGTGGGGGAATTGGAAGAGACGTATCATTTTCAAGACGCCTTTTCCTTTTTCGGATGTCGACCATTAGTTAGTGTCTCCGGTACCTATTATCCTGAATTGGTACGTAAATTTTTGGTGAACTTAGTTGATAGATGTGATCATGTTTAAGATGAGTTACAAAGTTGGGTGAGGAGTACTTCTATTAGGATTATTGCAGGAGCTCTTGCAACTTTTCTAGGAATCCCAAATTTTGGTAATAGATTGGAGTGTTAAGGTAAAAAGGTTGATAGTAATGCAGATTAGGACATGGAGTGTAGACACCTGATTTTTGGATGTAGGTTTGTGGAAGCAATTCAGGAGCCCAATGATGAATACAGTCGAGTTTGGACCTCTGTTACCCAATTTCTAGTAGAAATGAGCTGAAAGATTGAAAATGATTTTAAAATGTTTTCAAAATGTATTTCTGGCCTTTTTGAAGATTCGGACAAATCTTCAATGGTTCAGTCGAATCTTCATAAACCTTGACTGGGATTACATTGCAAAAACGCCCATTGCTTTTAATATTGATTTCACTGAATCTTTGATCATTTCAATGAATGATCATTGAAGGTTCGGCCGAGTCTTCACTTTGAAATGACTTGGTTTGGGACAATTTATGTATTTGTAGGTTGTCAAGTCTACATCGACCTACGCCCAAACTACAACCTATGCCCATGCTACAACTTGTACAAGTTGCTGAAAAGAGATTCATTTTTCTCCTATAGATATCCTAAGCTTTTACACTATGGAGAGGGGAGAGACGGAAGACGGAGGAGGAAAAAAAACACACACACATACACTCATTTTTAACAAAAACTTTATTTCTCTGTAACTTGCTTTTATAGAGTTTCCAAAAGATAAATCTTTCAATACAGAAGCTCATTTCTACCTGAAGCGGTAACATACTCAAATTTGAGGGCTACAATCCATGAAGCATCCATACATCAGAATAAGCATATTTTGTATTTTATTTCTTTCATTTTAAGCTACTTTTACTTTTCATATTTCATCAACTAACTCCGTTTTATTTTCTAATCATATGTATGACTTCTTAGTGATATGAGAATATTGTTGGAACAAAAAATTTGAAGTTTGGAGCCCTGGAACCCAAGTTAAGAATCAAAACGTGATTTTGGTTTAGTTACTTGGGTTACCCTGAAAACTCATATCTTTGGCTATTTTTATAATTCCATAACTTCTTTAGGTTCCCATTTGTTGTTGTGTATACTCCAATTGGTAAAATTTATTATAAGCAGGTTGATACAAAGCTTCAAAGTTGTTATTTCAGGTTACAGATTTGTTTAGATAATCACAATGATTTGTCTAGATCATCAATGATTCATTCGGATGATCAAGTTTCATTTGGATGACCAAATTTGTGCAATTTTTAAAGTTTTGATGATGATTCAGCCAAATAATCACAATGGTTCATTCGGATCATCAAAGATTCATCCGAATCATCACACTAAAGGTCCAAAAGAGGGATCAGGATTTTTGGAATAAATTATGAGAACCATATCTCTGCCGTCAGAACTTCAAATTGTGAAATCAAATTCTTGAGCCTAAAATGAAGTTCAAGATGTGTACTTTAATTTCTATGTTATGACTTTGGTCTAATTCCATCAACTTTTGTATCCAAAATGCCCCTAACATTTCAATGATACATTTGAGACAGCTTTCGGAACACATCATGAGTAGATGTAATTCACATTAGGTTAACATGCTTGAGATATAGGATATCCATAGACTC
Source organism: Bocquillonia castaneifolia (assembly GCA_948193215.1). Classification (NCBI taxonomy): domain Eukaryota; kingdom Viridiplantae; phylum Streptophyta; class Magnoliopsida; order Malpighiales; family Euphorbiaceae; genus Bocquillonia; species Bocquillonia castaneifolia. The sequence continues at coordinate 6,235 of CANYLF012009704.1, forward strand.
CTTAGAGTTATATCTATCATTTATATGTATTATATTCAAAAGACATGTAATAAACAAGCCAAGAATAGGCTCTAAAAACCTTCGGTGGATCGACTGTTCGAAGCTTCGAGATCGATCATTAGTTCTCTCTTAGACTAATAGATCGATCGGTAAGGTTTTCTAATCCCATTTTAATTCCATTAAACACCTAGAATTGAATGTTAAATAATTAATCAGACATTTAATAAATAAACTCGGTAATCACTAAAATAAAATTGGTAGAAAATTATTTCACCTTTCCTTTCTTTAAGGGTGTATGTATATTCCTGCCATTCAATATCCCGGGTAATAAATTAATTAATGTGAAAATGTTAATATTCAAAATAATGTAAAAATAAGTTAGAAACTAACTATGGATGTTCTACATGTAAATAAATAAGGAAATAATCCACTCGGCCTATTTAATTAAAATAAGTAGCAACCCACCAATGCAGCAAACAACACTCGATCAATTAGGAATTAATCAAGCGAAACTAATACTGAAATAAACTTGATTAGAAACAATATTAGATATGAAAATTCATTCGATATATCTCTAGTGCCATATTATTTTCTAGATGTTTATCACTCAATGTTGTTTGCGTATGTAGGAAATAATGACCACTTTACTTAATTAAATGGGAAATTGCCCCAAGAATGGATGACTCATTCCGAACCCAAAAGTCATCTGGAGTGATGGCAAATGGGGATTCCTGAGAAATCCATCTGTTTGTTAATCACTAGATGATCCTGATGCAATTCGGGTGGCGATTCCATAATGTTTTCATAAAATCTAAAAAAAATCTCATCTACTGAGTTGGTCACCATTACCATTGGACACCAACTGACAATTGCAGGTCTCGGTCACTCTGTCCACAGTGGCGACTCCACTGGGGAAGTTTTTGCAAATAAAAATGAATGAAGATTCTGAGCCATTTTCCATCTTTTTAAATAATCTTGTCATTAATCTCCTTTGCATTTGCATACTTGTTTTGCATTTCTAGGGTCCCTATAAACCTCGATACCATTTATAATGCCACCAATAATTCCACTTAGTTTCTTGGGCGGTATTATCGATGACTACCACTCATATTTGAGATGACTTTCTCGTCACTTGAACCCTTGAGTGGGGATGACGGTCAAAGGAAGTTTACCTACGTGGGAGCCTTCTTAGCCAAACCAAATGTCAAAACCCAACATGTAAAGACCATAAAAGTTTCCACCAGGTTGTACCCAAAGTAATCCTACCTACTGTAATGTTGCCATGAGTGTTTATGATAATTAAGCCTAAAGCCTATGCCGAAACTCTATCTACCTAAAGACAAAATTTAGGTACAAGGATACAGATTCAAATATCATAAATGCTATTATGTGCTACATTAGCTTGAGATATCCTACTTACACGATGGTACTATCATCCCTTGTTGATGAAGTAAAGTACCCCAGCCTACCTAGGAAATGGACTTTTGTCAATAGAATACATGAGTGGGAGTAATAAGGTTGGAAGGCTGCCAAACGGCAGTATTTATTATGTGTACAGCTAGTGGTTTTATTGTTTCCTTATCATGCATACATGCATACATGCATTTGTATCTCACGCATACTGCTAACACCTTTAGTTTGCAGTAAATATCGAGTCTCATTCTGCTAACACTTATAAACAAGTATAGGGATGATTGATCCCTAACATCAAAGCAATTGAGGAAGGCTATCCTGTCACTATACATGAATCATCCCAAAATTTTGATATGGAGGCTCTGATGACTGCCATGAGAACTATGATTAGGGAAGAGGTCTAAAATGTAGTGAATTGCTCAAAACAAAACCCAAAGGGAGACAACCCTGAAGAGGAGGATCATACTGGAGATACTAATGCTATTTCAACCCTGCCTAGGAAGATGAAACAGTTACAAGACTTAATGAAAGGCAAAAAATCTGAACTCAACTTTGATATGGATAGCATGGGAGCCAAGGGTATGAAGAAGCTTCCTCCCAAGTTTGCTATGCCCTATATGCAGAAGTTAAAACTGTAGATGTCAATAATCTTTCTATTAGTTGAATATTCTCCAACTTCAATCGCCTGCTCTCTGAGGTGTTTGAACGCTTAGAGGAGCAGGGATTTATTGAGCCTTAACTAGCTAAGAAGCCTGCTAACACAAGTTCTTGCAACTATATCTGTAGGGCTTATTGTACATTTCATTAGGTATATGGCCACTATACTGACAAATGTATGAAGCTTAAGCATAAGATCCAAGACTTGATCGATGAAGGCAAGATAACAGATCCTGAGGCAAGGCAGTCCAATGTTTAGAGCGGCGATGGTCGAAGTTCCAGTTCTTAGCTCAACAGTCTGAACACTTGTTATGCTTTTCTAATAATGTTGTTGTTTCTATTTTCTAATCAATGATGGAATATTTGTTTCCTTCTGTTTAAATAGTATATCTTTCATGGCATGAATGCATTACATCAATCATCTATAAGCTTATTTGACATTAATCCATATCATGATGGTTCATTTAGCAAGATTAACAAAGCCTGGAAATACTTGCTATATCCTCCAATGTTGTTACCGAAGGAAAAAGAGCAAAAACACCATGTTCAATCCTAAAATAGCTACGATCGATGATGGCATTACATACGCAAGATAAGCAGAGCACAATCAAAGGATTGCCAATCCTAGAGATCACCTCAAAAATCTAATACCTCCCAAAATGCTTCCTGGCATGGTCCTTCACAAAGTGAAACAAAGAAGATGTCGAAATCTCTCTTTGTAAAGAAAAAGAAAAAAGAATGATGATTAAGTGAAAAAAAATGAATGATGATGAAGTCAAAAAGAAATGAAAATGAATGATGATGAAGTGAAAAAAAATGAATGAATGATGATGGAGTGAAAAAAAAGTGAATGAAAAAATGAAATGAAAAAATGAGAAAAATAGAGAGATTTGAAGTGAGCATACTTGAGTAACTACAAAGTATGCCAAAAAGCAATTGGGGGCTTCTCAACAAATATATGATCAAACCAGGACCCGAGGATGAACTTCGGATCACAATACTGAATACTAGATAATCAAACAATTCCATTGATCCGGACAACTTGTCCTTAAGCAACAATAGCCTTGAAATATGCTAAAGCTCTAGCAGCAATGCCTTGTGCAAGAAAGCAGCACGATGCCAAGACTGATTGAGCCTGTGCAAAAAGATTAAAGAGAGTAAAAATGAGTGGAAAGTGAGAACCCAAATTGAAAGACAACCATAAAAGCCCGAGAGACACGTTTCACAATAATAGCAGTAGTGTTAGGTGTAGCATATAAACTACAATCTTCTATGGCATTATTAAATGAACCGAAATTGATTTTGAATTCTTGTCAAATTTTCTTATTGCATCATTGCATTCAAACCAGAAAAGGAAATGATAAGTGAACAAGATGAAACGGATATAAGACTAGCAACAACTCATTGTTTGAAATACCATGTCACCCAAACAATCTTCAAAGATGCACCTGCTACATTGACTAGTTCTCGACCAACATAGGGGGGAAAATAGTTGTAGGTCCAATTAAAATTTGGCAAGCAACTCAGGAATACTAAGTTTCCACCATGGACGTAATCATCAACTTTAAATAACAATTCTCTTCATTTGTTTAATGTAGATGTTATTCCTCTTCGCAGCCTCACTGCAGGTTTCTCTCGATATGTTGACTAGATTCATCTCGCTCAACACTCCCTAGACACTAGACCCTGAAACTAGCTAAATTGAACTTTGACAATGCCCCACAATGCAATGTCACAACTGTGCAAACAACATTATTTATACCACATCGAAGTTAACCAGGGGCATGATCAAGGATAGCTTTTCTCGACAACTATATATGCAAAAAGAGAAAAGAAAAAAAATGAATGAAAAATCCTTATGAGTTGTAAAATCGCTTTGGGGGCAATTCATGCAAAAGTTAAGGCATCGACAAAAAAAATAAAAGTCCGATAAGTTGAAAACCCATTCTGGGCGGCTTATACAAAAGTTAGGGTAGCCTGCTAGGGTGAAAACAACGCAAAGAGGCACTCTCAGCAAAAGTTAAGGCATGAACAAAATAAAATGAGATATGGTTATCTAGAAAAGCAAGAGACTCCTTTGCAAATGTGCACTGCGTATTAGCCAGGATGATCGTATCAAGATCTGCACTCCTATCAACACACTTGGATGTCGCCACGTTATATTGGTCAATTAGGGACAACTAAACATACAAATGGAAAATGTTAGAACTTCACCAGACGAACACAATGTTCGCAAGTTACCCACGCAAGGGGCAAATTTCTTCTTCCCAATCAATGCCATTGAATACCTTGATGATCAAGATCAGGCCACGACAAATGTGTTCCTCAGTGAACAGATATGATAAGGAGCACTGTCTCACATTTGAGAAGTCATTTATAGGTGTATGAGAAGCAGTCTGGGTAAATAAAAGCCAAATCCTCATTTCCTTCAGAAGAGTGAGAATTCAGGGCAGGACCTCTAATCCTAATCAAAACAAGGAATAAGTAGAACAGTCATTAATCCGTACCTTCTTTATCATTGAAATGATGGGGCAACCCATTGTTCAAATATCTTGACATGGCAACAACACAATGCAGTCTATCACAACTTTAGAACACACAGATGAAGACACCTAACATTGCATTTCATTGATCATAAAAAAATGCAAACATTTGGCATAGCTTGTTGAATTCTTTTAGATCATGTAGGCATCTATTCATACATTTGTAAATATAATTGACATCCAGCATGGAATATTCATTTATAAGGAAGAACACTCCATTCATGCATACATATATAGGAGAAATGACCAACATTACACGTCTTGTAAAGATACAGTGTATATATCATGCATGCATCCAGACATGCATACATTGTACAAGCAACTAAGAAACTCACGAAGATTCAACCAAAGAACGAGAGCACTCTTGCTAGGGAAACAACCTAGTGATAACCAGTGTATTACTCGGTGCAACATGATGGATAACTCTGACCCAACGAAGCTCAATGAGAACGAGAAGACACTCCTATTGCATTATTGGCCCCAAGGACCTCAAGGCTCTTATTATGATTTTGATGATACAAAACATTGTGTAATACTAATATGTTTGCTAAGTGCTTTTCTAGGTAATTGATGCAATGCAAACATATGAGAGTATGTGATGAAGATAAGGAGGAAGTAATGGAAGTGTAAAAAGTTTATGAGAGATGTCAATGCTCCTAAGATGATGAAAGTCTTGAGTGCAATGATGAAGAATATTCATGAGCTTTGTTGAGTGCTTATGTACTTGGATAGGTTTAAGCATTATCCAAAGAAACACTTGGGTTATGGGCTAACTTAAGCTTGTGTGTGAGCATTAGCTTAGGTGGATAGGTTTAAGTGTGAACCTAATGAAAACACTTGGGAAAAGGCGAGAGCTTGGAGTTTATAAAAGAAGGAGGTGATTTGGAGAAGTTGAGAATTGTTAAGGTTGATTGGAGAATCAAGTTTTGAAGAAATCCAAAGAAGCCAATTGTTGGATTTGGAGTAGCTTTCGACACATCTATTGAGATGATATATAGTCGAACTATATATGGATGGAAAGATACTGAAATGACAAAGAGGCGGGGTGAATTGGTGCGGAATAGAAAATAAAAAAAATTGCTTTGAAGAATGAACAGAATTTATAGTGGTTCGGTCCCAACTTAACCTACGTCCACTTCTGCCAAAGACACTCTTTAGGGTTCCACTAACCACAAATAGAAAAAAATGGAGATTTCAAGGCTATCTCCAACCTTTAAAATGTGAGATTTACAAGGCTATCTCACTACCTTTGCAATGAAGATTTCTAAGGCTATCTTCAACCTGTAAAAATGAATTTTCTAAGGCTAACTCACAAACCTAACTCAAATATTTTTATGGCTTACACTCAAAATACAAAACTCAAGTGTTTTCAAGGTACACACTTAAACCTTTCCTTATGTTTTAGTGTCTCTCACATAATACAAAAACAAAATGAAAATTATAAGAAGAAGAATGAAGGTTTTTTTCTCACAATTACAACATAAACTCTCAAATAACTTGTGAATATTGTGACTCTTAATTGCTAATCTTTCTTCAAGCTCTTGTGTATTTTTTTGATGCATCAAATACCTCCTTTTATAGGCAAGAAATCAGAAATGGCCGTTCTCAATCAACCAAGAAATTCAAACTTGAGTGGTGAGGCTCCATTCTTCAATGCTGCCAGCTTGCTTGACAAATGTAGCATGTCTCCTTCAAAATTCAATATCTCCAGCTCTGATTGTTGAAAAATTATGATTCCTTCTTTTTAGAAACTAGATATACTTACATTTTCAAAAATATATGGCACGTTTTCTGGAGATTTGTAAATTTTTTGCAATAATTCAAACAATGGACGCCTAAAGGAAGTGACTTACAGCTGGAGTAGTCTGTATTCAAACATGAATATCTCTTTGTAGAAAAATCAAAATGCTCCACCATTTTTTCCATTGAAAAGTAGACTTCAAGAGCTTTAACCCCACCAAATTTCACATTCAAATAATTTTTCTACAATGTTTGGCATAAGTTTGAATACAATCTATGTGTTCAGTCCCTTGTCTTACAGCATGACCATAAATCACTCAAAAATTCATATCTTTTATTTTCCAACTCCAAAAATTCAAATAAAAAATTTTATGAATACTAGACATATTGGGATTTCAATCCATATATAATTTATAAATTTATTATTGCCCAATTAGTGTAGCTAATTCATTTAATGCAGCCGATCAGAAATTGACTCTACACATTTAGTTTTCCTTAAGTCTTAAACTTCCAATATACCATGTCCAATGTTCATAAATTGTAGGTCTAGTTAGCCCATGACATATTTTATCTTTTTATTCCATGACTTTAACTTTTAACTCAAGGACTCTCACAAATTAAACCAAGTGTTTTATTGAGGTTTACAATTGAACCTATCCACCTAATCTAAACACCATTATCCCAAGTGTTTTAATAAGGTTTACACTTGAACCTATCCACCTAAACTAAACACCATTATTATTTTAACAAGGTTTACACTTGAACCTATCCACCTAAACTAAAACACCAGGTGTTTTAAAAAGTTTAATTCATGTTCACTCGACTAAGATAGAAATTGTGACTTGTACAAATTGTTTACTTCATCCAATAAAAATATGCATCCTTTTATATTATGATACTTGAAAAATACTTAACAAACATATTAGTGAATAACTTAATCTTTTACATCATCAAAATCATTAGTGAAATCTCGGGGCTAACAATCTCCCCCTTTTTGATGATGACAAAACATTAATTTTAAAAAATATAAAAGTACAAAATAATACAAAAAACATAAAAAAATTTTATTTTCTCCCCCTTTTTGTCATCAACCAAAAAGGGTAACAGAAGGATACATAAAATAGTAGGGTAGACAAAAAGCTCCCCCTCAATAAAATACAAAAGCATAAAATAACGAAAATGAAATTAAGATGATGAAGAACGCAATCTGGCCAAAACAGTCATTAAATCAGTTAAAGTCTGATTGGTTTGTGCTTTCTGTTCTTGCAAAAATAATAAATATTGCTCAATAGTTATCAAGTGAGAATTGGTGTTTTAGATTAAAGAATAAAGATCTTCAAGGGAATGAGAAGTGGAGGATTGAGCAGGTTATTGAAATTGTGGCAGATTCAACTCCATTGAACCAATAGTAGGAATTTGAGGAATATCTTGCACTTCTATTACTTCATCCACTACTATAGGTTGTTTCCCTTTGGAATTGCGATGGTGTTCATGTTCTATGGCAGAAAGAATTAACTCATCAAGAATTGAGTTTGGAAATGGTTGCCTAAAGATATACTCATTACCATCTAAATTAACTCCAAAGTGTTCAAAAACATGAGTTAAAATTCCTCGATATGGTAATGAGAGATCTTTTGTAACTGCGAAAGCTGTAAAAGAAAGGATTGAACCTGGTAGATTTATTGGCTTTTTGGATAAAAGCATTGAAATAAAAAACATCTCTTGCTCGGAAACTTGAAGAAGTTCAGTATCTCTAGGAAAAATATTGTAAAAACATAGATAATGAATGATTCTGGAAAAGGGAGGGAGTTGGTCAACATAAGGAACACATTTGGACTGAAATGAATCATCAGACATGACAATTCGAGTTTGTTCAAGAGGAGAAATTGGATAAAGAGACCAATCTGATAAATTTTGTATTCCACATCCTTCTTGAGGAATGTTTAAAATCTTCCCAAGAGTAGGATCATCAAGAGTGATTTCTTTACTTTGAACAAAAGATTTAAGAGTGCGAGAATTTTGAGAGAAGATAAGATTGGCATAAAACTCCTTAACAAACCAAGGAAATATCGGTTTTTCATCGGTGAAAAGTTTGAGCCAACCTTGCGCATCTAAAAACTTCTGAAATCCCATATTTTTTGAAAAAGAAATACAAAAATGATTTTAGGAATGAGAACTTTTTGAATAGCTATTGTGTCGTTCCTAGAACGAGGAAAGCTTTTAACTTGAAAAGGAAAATAAGAGAGAGGAAAGATTGAATCCATGATTTTTTTTTAAGAAATAAAGGATGAAAGTTGAAACTGGTGCTTAAAGAAAATGCACTTGAATGCATCTATCAAGCAAAAAAAGTGTAGTATTTATAAGGGTTCTTTTATGTGTGCTGGTGCAAATGAACAGATAAAAAATCTTACCGTATCAAAATATTTCAAAAGTTCTCTGACAAGCCTTGACAAAAGTTCTGAAGATGTGTAAAGTTAATTTGAATATGCAAATAAATAGTTAAAATATCTTACCGAATCAATATATTTCAAAATTTTTCTGACAAGCCTTGGCAATAACTCTGAAGATGTATTTTTTCAAATGTGTCGTAAAATAAATTTATATTAGAGAATCCTTTTGTAACATCCTCAATACATATTAGTAGTTAATTGGCATCATAATGGTGTGTAATGCATGGCTAATTTTGATTGGTAGAATAATTTTTGAGAACATTAAAGTTTATGGAAGTTTGGGTTAGTAAGGATCTAGTTGTAAGAAAAGTTAGAGGAGTTATTTGTAAAAGAAGTATGAGAGTTGGATTAGATAGTTAGTAGGAATAAGTTTAGGGAGTGGTGTAGGGAAATGTGTTCTAGAAGGGGACAAGTGTCCTAATGAGGGTGAGAGGTGACAAGTGGCACAAGGAGGGAGAGATGAGTGGCAATTTAATTAAATAATAAATAATAAATAGTAATAATAATAATTAAATATAGAGTTAGTGGATAATCTCTACCAAAAATCCTACACCTCTCTTCTTCATCATCTTCTTCTTCTTATTCTTTCATTTTCTTACACGAACCTCCATTAATGGAGATTCTAAGCTTTTGGTGGGAGAAAATAAGAAAAGATGGGAGATTTTAGTTAGCTAATGGAGTAATTGAGGTTTAGAAGATGATTGAGGTAAGTAATTGTGGATTATGGAGTTTTATTATATTAGG
>CANYLF012009723.1:0-12028 GCA_948193215.1 Bocquillonia castaneifolia
TGAGTTCGAGCAACCTATAAACATTGATCATCTAAAAAAAATACTACCTTTAGAAAAATGTGTGAAAATAAGAAATCCCGATGAGTTGAAAACCTATTTGGGCGGCTCATGCAAAATAAGGGAGCCCGCTAGAGTGAAAACCTTGCAAAAAGGCATTTTAGGCAAAAATTAGGGCAAAAAGGCCAAAACCTCATAAAGTGGTGGTCTAGGCAAAAATTAAGGCAATGAGAGAAGAAAGTAAAGAAGCAGTAATATCAAGTGTAAAAGCTAAAGTACGCTTATTGTCCTAATATTAATAAAATGAACCTTTTTTTTTATAAAAGAAGAGTGTCAAACTTTCTTATAGTACTTGATTCTGTGTCTGCATAACTAAAAAGCTAAAACATTGAATGAATAAATGAGATGGTTATGAGACCTAATTCTTCTTATGTTTCTTTAGCCACTTGATGTTATCAAAACTTGCATTGATTTCCTACCTTGCATTCTCTCTTGCTCTATTTGTAGTATTTTTATTGCTTGTAGCATATAGTTCAGCACCCTTGTTTTCATCAGCAGATAGCTCAGCCTACAAATAAAGCCATGTCATGATATCTATATTAGTAAAAAATTATGAAAAAGGTCAACAATAACACTTACCAGATCAACCCAAGCCTTGTATTCATCATCAGTAGTTGGTCCTTGGGTGAAGCTCAGATTCCTTGCAAAAGATCTACTAGCCCAGCGAGAACAGATCTCTCTCAAGAAGAATGGAGTAACAGCATAAGGTGTAAATGACAGAACAGGATGCAGTATTCTTTGAACCTTGCCATATTGCCTACATACTCTGGATGGGGTATAAAATATGGGTATAAAAAGTGATAGTACCAAGTCTAGAAATTTGTACACAGTTGTCTATCACAGAGGTAGTAACGAAGTTCAATTTCCACTATGAACAATGCCAGTAGATTAATTCCTCATTCCTGGATAGGAGAAAGTTGGTCCAACCGCCAAAAACCTCTAATGCAGCACGTTTAGCTTTGGATAGCACATGTCCTCTAGCTTGAAACTGTCGAGGCCCGTAAGTTGTAGGATGCGCTCGGGGCATCAATACACCTAGCTTTTCCTTCAACCAGATCTGGTTTAAGAGGTAAATTAGTCAAAGTCAATGGATGGGAACAGAGAAGAGAGATAAAGGATACATACCTGAAGGAGTAATGGGCTACCTCGAAGGCGTTGAGTATGCTTGAGGGAGTCTAAACCAACAATGGTTTCAGCCAGGATGATAGGGAAAGGGTTATGTCCACTTTCAACTTGTTCTAAAACATGAGCAATCTAGAAATTACCTCTACCTTCAGTAGAAACCAGTAAGAATTGGGCATAAAGGGAGAAGCTGGTGATCCTCTTCCAAGACCTCCTATTCTTTGGCTTATAACTCCCTAATTCTAATAAGGGTTGAGTCAGGAGGTACTTATCTTCAATACATGGAAGTATTTGACCTAGGGTTACTCTGAAGAAACCAGCTAGAGATTCTGGTGTTTGATTATAAGCATAAGGCAGTGCTAGGGGAGCATTGGTATGATGTAGCTTGTTAAGGATGCCTTCGAATTCTTCAAACAAGGGGCATAGCTCAACTCTGTTGAAACGGAAGACATGATGTTTGATACTCCAGCATTTTGAGGCTGCTTGTAGAAGTTTGATGTCGAATGGGAAATTCAAGAAAGCTCTAAAATCTGCAAGGTGGTATTGGTCTAATAATTCCACGTTGTTGTTTCCATGCTTCCTATATTTTTTCTAAGAATGTTTACAGACTTTCAAAACATCTTTGAACTTCCAAAGAGTTGGCTTGATGTTTTCTAATGGTTCAAAGCTGCCTTATAAGATTTTGTTTATAAACCATGAAGTTCGGGGAAGTCCTGGTTCGAAAAGGAGTCAAAATAGAGTGAAAAATCACAGAGAAGGCCCAAGAAATGAAAGACAGGCGTTTTGGACCAACGCCAGTTGGATAGTGGTGTTGCCACCAAACGCCAGTCCCTCTGTGACATTGGTGTCAAATGCCACTTCCCTCAGTGGCGTTGGGCCCTGGCTCAATTCCTTTCGGCAATTCGATGATTGTTGTAAATTTTTGGAGTTCTAGGAGGATTCCATGGACAACATTTCATACATACATAAGAAAAACATGCATGCATACATAAATCTACAAAATCATGTGCCTAACATATGCATTTACTAATGGTAGTATAGGAAACATACATACATGAGCATATAATGTTAAACAATCATGATACATCCACATGTTTGTATCAAATGTATAAAATACAGGTACATGTCAAGGGAAATAAGTTTAAATATAGAAACCAGGACATCTACTCATCCTCCTCTTCATTCTTAGACTCCTCAGAGTCCTCCTCATCACCACTAGCTGGCTGACTCTCAGTCTCACTGCCAGCATGCTGCTCACTAGTCTGGGCCCCACCAGCTCCCTCAGCTAGAATATCTAATGCTGTAAGCTGAGCCTTCAATTCAACAATCATCCTGCTAGAAAAATTGTGAGCTTGCCTCCATGTATCACAAGTCTCTACCAGATGGGCCTTGCTGGCCTGAAAGTATGATGATAGCCGGGTAACCTCATCAATAGGAACCTGGGTGAATAAAAGGGTTAGAATCCAAATGGAGGAATAAACTAAAGAAAGAATGTCGAGATAATCTATATGAGTGCACCCATATGTATAGGAAATGGAAGGATCAGCTGTAGGATAGAAGGTATGATCAACAAGGCCAGCAACAGTCCTATGATGAATAGAAAGCCCGTGATACTCTATAATGTGACCTGGCACCACATCCCCTTGACTGTTGGATGGATAGTAGGATGGATGAGGTCTAGCAGCCTCTGAACTATGCATAGCTCCTTTGGTGGAAGCACGGGTCCTCATGCTCAGCCCGAGGGCAACAACTGGCTTAGGACTGGGGGCAAAGTTATCATCACCATCAGAGCCTACAGAATCTCCATCATCCTTGTCCTCATCAGAACTCAAGAAGGTCACAACACCCATGGAAATCTGAAGAGAGAAAGTGATTGTGAATAATGTAATCAAGGTATACAATTATCAGAAAAATGAAGAAAAGATCGCATCTTACCTTCACAAGCATCCTAGCTGACAAAGGTAGAGTTGGGAGACATCTCGCATGCAAGAAAGAAGTGTAATCCTTAGAACGAGAAAGAAAGGATGTACACTCGAAGCCATTAAGGGCTGCAGCTAAAGAATGGTTCATCAGCTTGTGTCCCCAGAACATGTCAATAGGGGGATCATGAGGTCTTCTGTGAAAGATGGTCATGTACTGGCATCGAGTCCTCTCTCTCAGGAACCACATCCTAAGTCCTGGACCCTCCAAGAGAATCCTCAAGTCATCCTTAGGCAAGGATGCAATGACATAAGGCGGTAGTCCCTCCATCGAGCCCATCCATCCCTTGTCAAGCTGAAAAGAAAGAACCAAGGTAAGTATTTCAAACTCATGTCAATTACTTTGAACTAACAAGTTTGTTTTCATTTTGTTTTACCCTAGAAGCAGTCAGCGAATTAAGGAGCAAGCGATGACCATTGACGTTAGCAGCATGGATGCATAGTTGCTGTAAACCCCAACGTCTGTGGACAGGGAATGTATATCAACGCTTTAGTGGGAAGAACTGGCAAATTGAGCCCAACTCGATAGCCCAGACCTGCAAAGAAAGAGTTAGAGAAGCAAAAAGCCAGTAAAGTAATTAAGGAAAGCAAGAAGAAAAGTAACTCACATGAGTGGCATGCCAGAAGCCATAAAACTTTGCACCTCCACGAGAAACCCTGTCCATGTAGAGGTATAGATAGGCCAAAGCAAGGGAGCCCCAGTCATACCTGCGTATCTCATCAAAGTCCCTCAGAATAGGGATGGAGTGCAAGCTGATGGTAGACTTTGTATCACAAAAGATAGTGCTACCCAGTAGATACAAAATGAAGACACGAGCCATCTGATCGAAACTCTAGTCGATCTTTGGCCCATAGCTTGAAAGGTGTCTAGCTAATGCATCCACATAGAGCTTCTTGAAGATCTTCCTCTTGGGAACCATGCCTAGCATCCTAAGGATATGGTCATTCTGAACATCACGATGGACTGAGTATATCCCTCCATCCCAAAAGCTCCACTCACCAGCACAAGCTAGTCCAGTGATAGCAGAGAAAGAAGCTGGAGATATAGTATACTCCCTACATGGTAGCTGGAATGCGTGGGTAGTGTCAAACCATCGCTCCATCAATGCCTACATGGAACGACGATCACATCTAGAGCTCACGTGCTCATCCACATTCTCAGGAAACATGGAAAGAAGAGGGCCAAATCCTACCTTGAGTACTAGGGCCTGTACACCTAGAGGTAGTGCTCTCCAAACTACTCGCACCTTAGAGAAATTTCCATTATATGTGAAAGCAGTCTCATCCCCCTACAAGATAAATAATAGGTATATTTCCTAACTCAGTCATGTAATTTCTTGAATGCATTCTTTATTTCTAATCTTGGGGCCAACAAAGCATTCATTCATTCATAATTATATCTAACATTCATTTATTCATAATCCCATTTAATATCTAGCATTCATTCATTCATAATTATATTTAATATCCATTCATGCATAATTGTATATTATTCATTCATCATTAAATTGTTTCATCATTAAGTTGTTTCATACATTATTTTAACATTATTTTAACATCGTTTGTACATTAATTCTTCATTCAACCTAATTTTTGTCACATATTATCATAAATTGTCCATAAAATGTATAAATCATGTCTAAGTCATCCATAACTTGCATATATTAGTCTATTTTTTCATGAAAAATTATCAAAACATGCATCAGAGGACTGTTCAAAGTCCGAAATCACTGCCAGGACCAGGATTGGGCTCAACGCCAGTCCCAACAGTGGCGTTCCCACCAGCACCGGTCATACAACTAGCGTTTGGGGCAACGCCACTCATGGCAGTAGAGTTGGACCCAGGCCAGTCCCGTTGGCCGCCAATTCAATTTTATTTTGCAGATTTTAGACAATTTTCACAACGCCCAATCAAAATTCAATCGAATTGAGGTGTTTAGACACTTACCCGGTCTCTGATTGAGCCACAGAGGTTGAATCTAGCATTTGATAGTGGAGAAATCCTTCCTCTCTCTAAATCCCACCAGAATCAACTTTTAATACCTCGTCTCTGACCCAGAAGAGGCTAATCGGGTTCCAGACGGGTTCTAAGTCCGGATTATCAGCCATTTTGCTTTTTGTTTGACTTGATTTGGTTAAGAAATGAAGATATGAGAGAGAAATGGAGTTTTAGGTAAATGAATTTAATTTCTTTGGCAAAACAAGAGCTGCCCGCCACTTTTGATGCCATTTGATGAATTATCGCTTTGGTCCCTGAAGAAAAATTTCAAATAAAGATAGAAGTTTGGTTGCAAATGGGTCCTAAATCAAAATTAAGAATAAAGGAGGCCAATTTGAGTCTAATTAGGGGCAAATTTCAGAGGATTAGTAAGAATGACAGTCAATTACAATCAGAATGACAAAGGATTATAGAAGAAATGACAGACATTATAGAAAATTTCTTTTTCGGAGATCTCTTTTCTTATTTCAAAGATATTGGGAGTGAGCATAGGCATATAAATGGTCATTTTATTTCTAAAAGATAATTTTTCCCCAGTGAAAGTAATGTCAGAAATATTTTGAGAGAGTTTTTCCTTTCCCCAACGGAGTCATTTCAAGCACAATTCTCTCAATGAGCTTGTATTCCCCAGTGGAGTTATTCTGATTAATAATCAAAGAAAGAAATTCATTTCCCAAAGCAGAGTAATTTTATACAGTTATTCTTGTAAAAGAGGAAACATCCCCAGAAGATTCAACGGAAGATTTAATAGAATCAGAGTATAAGCAGCTGAGGTAAGTGTCTAAACTCTATCTCTTTAAAAATAATAACTTTTCCTTGCCAAATGCTAATTAGGCCAAACGCATTTTATGCTAAATGCCAATATGGCCAAACGCATTCCTAGCAGAAGGCCGATAGTGCTAGATGCTATTCCTAGCAGAAAGTCGATAGTGCCGGATACTATTCTTTATTGAAGGCCGATAGTGCCGGATGCTATCCTTATTGAAGGCCGATAGTGCCTGATACTTTTCTGCAGAAGGTCGATAGTGCCGGATGCTATACCCTCCTGAAGGCTGATAGTGCCAGATGCATTTCCTACTGAAGGCTGATAGTGCCGGATGCTATTCCTTGCTGAAAGCCAATAGTGCTTGATGCTTTTCCTGTTGAAGGCCGACAGTGCTGGATATTTATTTCACTAAAGACTTATAGTGATAAAGGCTGATAGTACAAGTAGTAAACCCTGTTCCAAATTTTAGGAATTTTATTTGGAATGAAACCCTGATAGCTGAGTCAGGGAAATCCCCATGGAGTTGGTCAAGGCAGCTGAGGTCTGAGATCAAATTCCTAAAACCCTGGTAGCCGAGTTAGGGAAATCCCTGTGGAGTTAATCCAAGGCAGCCGAGGTCCAAGGTTAAGCTTCGCACACCGAAGTCGAGGTACGTAATTCTTTCCAAAAATTATGTGTTTTGGCTTTGTCATCATTTTCCATATTATTGGATAATACTATAAACCTCCGACAAAGCGGGGGCAAACTATTAACACCTAATTTTTGACACAGGAATACGGAAGCTGCTTGGAGGCCCAGTGATGATTGTTCATGTTCTAAGTAGCATGAATTGAGTTGACATTTCTTTTTAAAGATTATATTTGCATCACTTTGAGTGTTTTCTAAGCTTATAAAGCACGTTTTTCTCCAAAATCTGGTTTTAAGCATAAACGATGCATTTTCCAGACAGTGTTCATCATAACTTTTTCTATAAGTGTCCAAATGACTTGAAATTTAACTGGTTGATAGTTGAAGCTATTCCGCATGTTTTCTCAGTTTTAAGTTTTTGCAAAATCGGACATTTGGAGGCCCAAAAGGGCCCAATGCCGCTCTAAGGAGTGGAATTGGGCCCAACGCCACTCTACCCAGTGAAGTTGGACCCAACGCCAATCATATGATTGGTATTGGGCTCAACGCCACAAGGAATACTAGCGTTGGGCCCCTAAAGCCAGTAAGACGATCTCAACTGTAAAAAGCCCGTTTTTGGGTTGTTTCAGCACGGAATGACCCGTACGAGTATACACGCGTCTCAAAGCCCTGAAGGGCTATTTTTGTCCAAAAAAACCCTTTTCTTTAGGCTCAAGTCATTGAATATTAGTGGGAAACCGATTGTGGTAACCCTAGCTTAAGTTTTAAGCTAAATCGGGTATAAATAATGGTCTAAAACTAGGTTTTAGAAGCAGGCAGACATTCTATTCGAATTTTAGGGTTTAGTAATTCATACTAGTGCTTTGAAATTCATTCATAAGCTAAAAGCACTTTATTTTGCATTGTTTTCACATCACAAGCATAAAAACTCATAAAACTTGCATCTTTTCCATACAAGAGGTGGTTTTGAAGCTTTTAGTTCATTCAAGCAACATTCTAGTAGCCATTAATCATTAGAAAGCAACATTCAAGTCACTCAAACCAGATTTGAGGGTTATCAAGCGCTTCTAGGTGATTTCTTAAGAGGTAAGCCACCTTATTTCTTTATTTTTCTTTGTGTTTTTAAGGTTTTCACATTTTGCATGTCATGATGCATTGTTATTGTGTTATTTTACTGCTGTAAATTTTTGTTTGTGTATTAAAATCATGTTTTTGATGTTGCTTTGATTTTAAATGTTATTAAATGCCATGAAAGTGCATCATAAATGTTAAAAATTGCATCTTTTAGACGTTCTTGTGTTTTGCTTTTAGATCTGATGTATTTGGTATTGTTTGCCCGTTTTCCATGCATAAAATCCATCTTTTTATGTTTTGTTACGTAAAAAATCATTGCTTTTGCATAAAAAATTGTTTCTTTGGCATAAAAATCTTTTCTTGTGAGTTTTAATGCATAAAGGTTGCATCCTTTTGTGTTTTGATCTATAAAGTTACAGTTTTTGTATGTTTTAATGTTAAAGTTTGTTTCTTTATGCAAAATTGAGTTATTTTGAAGTTTTATGAATAAAATGTATGCCTTTTGCATGTTTTATTTGTAAAGATGTGATCTTTTGATGTTTTACTTGCAAAGTGTGTTTCTTTTTGTGTTTTATGCCTGCCATGCCCAGATCTAGGTTGTTTTGCCATGTTTCATTCATTTTTTTGTATGTTTTGGTGATTATTTTATGTATTTTCATCTCTGTATGTATATTTTTGGGGCTTGGTAAACCCTGGAAATTGCATTTTCTGTCAAATCGCATTCTCTGTTTGCTATCTGCCAACCAACGCCACAAGCAGAAGTGGCGTTGGGCTCAAACGCCTATGGGTAATTGGCATTGGGCCCAAACGCCAGTCCCTGAAGTGGCCTTGCCCCTTCTTTGGATTCTCGAGGTTCTGTTTTGTCAAAATATGTGGTTCTATAAGTCTGTAATTGAGCGAACTGTAGCTTCCACGTGGAATGCAGCGATGAGGTAAGCTTCTGAACCTTCATTAGTAATTATTCAGATTTGTTTATGCATGAAATTGGTTACTTAATGATACTTGGTAATCACTTTAGGTCTAAAAAGATAGAAACCCTAGGTTTTGTTGCTATTTTGGTTGTTATGTGTTTATTATCATTTATGCATGTAAATTAACCTTAATTAATTGTTGGTAATTGTTAAAATTAACTTTTGTTTGTTATTAGAAAATCACCATTGCATGTATATATATGTAAAAGGTAGGTTATAAATTGTTATGTGTTTTATTGCTTTTGTTAGAAGGAATGAAGGTAGGCATAATAATAGGAGTATTGTAAAGAATCACATCTGGGAATTGATAAGTTGGATCCATGAATCTCTGTGGTCAATGCATCCTTCATATTCTTGAGAGGAATTGGGATGTACACCTTGTAAGACATTCCCGATGCCGGTTCGGGTGGCGACTACCACTTTAGCCCTGTAGCTGAACACACAGTGCCGTAGTTGCTAGTCATGGCTCAAGCTCTGAGGCAAAACCTCCTTGTCTGTAAAAGTGGTGTAGGAGTAATGCTAACATGTAAAGGTATTGTATTCATCATAATTTTAACATTCTCATCACTCTTAACACCTTTCCCTAAAGACTTACTGACATCAGTATCAACAACAAAGACATCCATGACACTATCATCAATAAAATCCACTCTCTTGCAAGCATCATTCATGTCATGTTGTTTCATAGACTCATGCACTTTAAAGTCTATACTATCATCCCTAATCCTTAGGGTTAACTTCCCTTCATGTACATCAATTAAAGCATATGAGGTATTCATCAAAGGTCTACCCAAAATCAATGGCATATCATTAAAGGTCTACCCAAAATCAATGGCACATTAATCAAAATCAAGCACAACAAAATCAATAGGGACAATGAATTTATCAATTTTAATTAGCCTATCCTCTATAATCCCTACAAGTCTCTTAATAGACCTATCAACCAATTGCAATGAATCTGTAGTGGGTGATATGTCTCCAAGTCCTAGTCTATTAAAGACAGAATAAGGCATTAAATTCATACTAGAACATAAATCACATAAACATTTATTAAAAGCACAATCACCAATCACACAAGGGATAATAAAACTCCCTGGGTTCTCTAGTTTAAGAGGAACTCACTGAGATATGATGCTACCGTACTCCTCAATCAATACAATTATTTGAAACTCCAATTTCTTCTTACTAGATGCAACATCTTTCAATTACTTAGCATAAGCAGGCATGTTGGCAAGAGCTTCTGCAAATGGAATGTTGATGTGCAATTTCTTAAACACATCCACAAACCGACACCTTTGGAGGTTTTATTGAGCTTTCTTCAATCTTTAAGGATATGGAACTCTAGGCTCATAAGTGACTGCTTTAGGAGCATCAGGTGTGGGTTCAGCCTTTTTACCATCATCATCCACCTTGGGTTCATCTACTATATGCTCAAAAACCTTCCAGAACCAGCTGGTGTTGATTTCTCCACATCAATCTTGGGATACTCCAATTCCTTACCACTCCTAAGTGAAATGACATTACAATACTTAGGATTCACCTCAGTATTGCTAGGAAAAGTTTTAGGATTCTTAGAATTCATAGATTAGACCAACTGCCCAATTTTGTTCTCTAGATTATGAATGGAAGCTTGCTGGTTCTCTGTTGTCTAATTGATCTGAACTATAGCCTCCTCTATTTTTTTAATAGAACTACTATTTTGAGTTATTTGAGAACTCATCATTTCTAAAAGACTATCCAGCTTGCTATCACTTATATAAGCTCTCCCCTTATTCTGTTGAACAGGTTGTTGATATCCAGGAGCTACTTATTTCTGTGCATTGTTCCCTCCCCAAGATAAATTGGGGTGATTCCTTCATCCAAGATTATATGTGTTGGAATATGGGTTGTTGGCTTGCTTTTGCTAAAAATTGTTCCCATAATTTCCACCAACATAATTAACTTGCTCCTCAGACTCAGGGTAAATGGGTCCCCCTTTTGACAATCCCTACTACTATGACTATTTTCTCCACACAACTCACAACATATAATAGCATGTTGCAAATTTAGCTTAACATCCATCCACTCAATCATCTTAGTCAAGGTAGCCATTTGTGCTTGTAAAGCTTGATTATAATTAACCTCCAATACACCAGCTATTTTCTTAGAAACTATCTGCCTCTTAGACGGTCATTAATAACTATTAAGAGCCATCTTCTCTATCAACTAACTTGATTCACCAATAGTTTTTCCCATAATAGAACCACCAGCTGTAGCATCCATGGTATGTTTCAATTCATCACGACAACCCTTATAAAATTACTGCACCACCATCCACTCAGGCAACTCATGATTGGACACTTCCTCAAGTATTCCTTAAATCTTTCCCAAGACTCATAAAAGGTTTTGCCATCACATTGCTTGAATTCAGTAATGTTATTCCTCATTTGCATAGTCTTTCTAGGGGGAAAGAACCTATCTAAGAAAGCCTCAATCAGTTATGCCCAAGTTGTAATAGAACTAGTAGGTATCGAGTCCAACCAAGCTCTAGCACTTTCCGTAAGAGAGAATGGAAAGAGTAACATCCTGATTGTCTCTTAAGGTACATTGTTCTTCTTAACCAAACCACAGACTTCTAAAAAAACCTTAAGATGATAATGGGCATCTTCATTAGGAAATCCATTAAATTGTGCATTGTTCCTTACCATAGAAACAAAATTGGGATTAATATCAAAATTATTCTCAGCGATTTCGGGATACACAATACCCGATTGCACCAGAACCCTTGGTGCACTATAATACCAAAGGGTTTTAGTGTCTATTCCAGCCATGGTTTGCTGAAACAATCTCTGTCTAGCCCTTCGAGCTGCTCTCCTTCTACTTTTAATAGACCTTTTAATTTCAGTCTCAAAAGGATCAGGTGAAAGATTTTCGTCTTTCACCTAGTCAAAATAAACTGAAAAAGCACCTAACAAAAATAGAAAAAGAACTCAGAAAAAGATCTAACCATACAAAAATAAACAAATTCACAATCAATAGCATAGGATCCTCAGCAACGGTGGTAAAAACTTGATATGGGCTGTGCAAGTATGCACAATCTAATAAGTAATATAATGATAAGTTAAGTATCATTCCCACAGAGATCTAATGTCAATTGCAATTCTAATTATTTAAGCCCAATTAAATCAAAGTAAAAGAGTATAATTGTTTGTGAATTAAAACTAAATTAAAACTTTAATAAAAGCTAAATTAAACTAAAGCAAGTAATCTGAAAAAGGATTTAAAACAATGAGGATGAACTCAAGTATGTGGTAGATTTCATTTATTTTCCCTATTTAATCTAATTTGAATTTCTTATCTATGAAACTAGGTAAATTGTTAATCTATTCCAAGACTTATAAAAATGATTCTATTAATTAATTAAACCCTCCAATTAACTCATCTTCTGACACAA
>CANYLF012010446.1:0-10910 GCA_948193215.1 Bocquillonia castaneifolia
TAGGATGAAAATGTAAATATAAAAATATATGAAGGATAAAAATATAATTATGTAATTATATAAAGAGTCAAGTAGACTCATGATCCCATCAAGTCGAATAGTTGCGTACTCAACTCGACAATTTATTCAAGCAGTTTGAAACGAGTCAATTAATAGCGAGTCAATTTTTAAGTATTTTTCAAATTGATTCCAAATAGATCATAATTTATCTAGTGTTATTTACATTCCTAACTACATCCAATTAAATCTTAACTACTTCTCAACTATTTTTTTATACATGCTGATTATTTTTGAAAATTTTAAACCTGCATCAACAATTGATTCATAATTTTTTTTGGTTCTAATCTTTTTCGTCCAATGAACTAGTCGGATTCATATTTAAAATGTGGCTTAAATATTATTATACATTAATTGCTTGAGTAAAGATCTACAGGGCACAGGGCTTAGGTGGCAATTTCCCCATTAGGCTTTGGCAAAGTTCAGATAACAAGAATCACCTCTTGACCTATTTACATAAAACATAACATATTACAGTCGAGCTGATTTGCTCCAATTTTTCAAAATAGGCAAAGGGCTGTAAATGAACCGGATTGCTCATGAGTAACTCGATGTTTGACTTGTTAATAAGTTTGGCTTGAGCTCGTTCGTGAATTAAATGAGTCGAGTTCGAGTTTAATTTTTTGTTCATTTAGTTAAATGGGCCAAGCTTGAAGATTGAGGTGTTCGGCTCGTTTATGTTTATAAGCAGCTCGATTAAGGTGTTCATGAGCTTGTTCATTTAAAAGCTCGTGAACAAGCAGCTCATTAAGTGTTCATTTATCATATGTATTTACACTTATAAATTTTTTTTATTGAAATTAAATCAATAATATTTATAATGTATATATCCATTTTACAAGTAAAAATAAATTTATCCATAAACATATAAGTATTTTTTAATTATTAAAAATAGTTATTATTGCATTTATAATCATAAATTTTGTATTTAAATGTTAATTTATATACATTATATTATGAATATTGTTTTTTAAGAATAATTTTATAACAGATGTATTTTAAATTATTGTTTATAAATTAAAAAATCAAACTTAATTAGACTTATGAACACTGCATGAGAACAATAATGCTCGCCTTGAGATCGACTCATTTACTAAATGATCTTAAAACTTGAGCTCGAGCTCGGCTTGATTAGTAAAAGAACCGAACCTTAACATCCCAAAGTTTGGCTCGGCTCGATTGTAGCCCTCACTACTAAAAAAATGTGATTTCTCGACCGATAATAGCGACCGATACATTCTATCGCTAATTAGCGACCGAAAGAAGACCACATAGAGACAGAAAGCTGGGAGAAAAAAAAAACACGTCAGCGACCCAAGTAGCTACAAACTAGCGATCGAATTTAACGACAACTAGATCATCAGTCGCTAAGTGGACGCTACATATGGCCCCAATTGGCGTCAAAAATAAAGCAACCACAAAGCGACTGAATACAGACGATATATTCGGTTGCTAAAAAGAAATAAAATGTTAAAAAATTAAAAGCGTAGCGATAGAATATGGGCTCAGTAATCGGTCGCTACATGTCATGGCGACGGAATAGAGACCAAAAAAATCGGGCACCATTTGAGGTTAAAATTAAAAGATTGTGCCGTTCCCCCTTTCTTCTTCTCCTTCTTCTTCTTCTTCTTTCTCTGGTTTTTGTCGTTTCATTTTTTCCATAGCATCAACAGCCATTTTTTTGCAGAAGAGAGAGTGTGAGTGAGTGAGTGAGAGAGAGAGAGGGCGAGAAGAGAGAGAGAGAAGGAGAGAATGAGACAGAGAGGGAAGAGGGTGGCTGCTGCTTGTCGAAGTTCTCGGTGGCTGCTCGTCGGTGTTTCTAGTCGCCGCCGCTGCCGTTCGTGCTCTTGGCCGGATTCAAGTAGGGTTTATTTTTTTTCCAATTTATTTTAATTAAATTTCTGCAATTAGTTAGGTTATTGTAATAAAATTGCAATGTAGTTAATTTAATTGATGTTTATTGATTGACAAATATTTGGGTAAATTTTTGTGAATATCTTTGAAATTTTTTTATGAAATATTGCTGTTTTTTTTGGATTTTTTTTATAATTTTGAGTATATTTAGTTTAATTAATGTGTTAGTGAATGATAAATAATTGTTAAATTATTTCTGAAATCTTTGTAATTTATGTTGTAATTATTTCTGTTTTTTGGAATTTTTTTAGAATGTAATGTATATTTAGGGTAGATAATAATAGGTTAGAAATATACAAAAAATATTTAGGGTATATTTATAATTATAATTGTAGTAGTAAAAAATGCAAAATTATTTATGTTTTGTTTTGGAATTTTTTATTTTATTGTATGTTTATGTTAAATACAAAAATTAGGTTCAAAGAATAATTGCGTAGGAAAAATGTATAATTGTTTAAATTGATTAGTTTAAGTTATATATAGTTTAAAAATAAGTAATTAATACTTTTATAGTGAAATTTAAATAATTGTGGGTGAAATTGATAATTTGAGTGAAAAAAGAGAAAATATTAGGTTAAACGAATAATCTTTTAGGAAAATATATAATTGTTTAAGTTGATTTGTTTAAGTTAAATATATAGTTTAAAATTACGTAATTACTACTTTTATATTATTATAATGTCAAATTGTGGGTTAAATTGATAATTTGAATAAAAAAGAGAAAATATTAGGTTAAAAGAATAATTTTTTAGGAAAATGTATAATTGTTTAAATTGACTAGTTTAAGTTAACTATATAGTTTAAAAAAAGTAATTAATACTTTTACAGTATTAAAAATGTGAACTTATGGGTTAACTTGATAATTTGAGTAAAAAAAGAGAAAATATTAGGTTAAAAGAATAATTTTTTAGGAAAATGAATAATTGTTTAAATTGATTTGTTTAAGTGAAATATTTAGTTTAAAAATAAGTAATTTAAAATTTTATGGTATTATAATGTCAAATTGTGGGTTAAATTGATAAGTTGAGAAAAAAAGAGAAAATATTACTTTTTAAGTTAGTAAAAGGAAAAAATTATAGGTAGAAATTATAAATTTATCCCTATAATTTTTTCCTTTAACTATCTAAAAACCTAATTTTTTTAATTTTCTATTTGTTATATTAATTAATTTCTAAATGTATTTTGTAATTTGTTATTAATTTAAATTAATTATGTGAAATATATACGGTGTTAATTAATTGTGTTATCTAATAGGTTTTTTTATTGAATTTTATATTTATATGTTGTTGGTTCTATTTAAATTCGTTTTCGGATTCCGAAGATTCAGTGTTTTTCTAAAAGGAGTTCGGAGTTGGAGCTTGGATTTTTATATTTTATTGTTTGCTACCAAGTAAGTGTTTTTAACTTATTTAAAAAAAGTGAGTGATTTGGTATGTATTTTTAATTAAGTAATAATTATGTGTTAAGTGTGAATTGATGCCGTGTCTTTTATATTTAGAATTGTATATTAACTATAGATAATATTTGAACATAATGAATTGATGGTTGTTTGCATAATGTGTAAATGTAAATTTATGTATTTGATGCTAGTAATAGGTTGTGAACATGTATGTATATTTGCTACTAGTTTTAGGTTCTTAAATTATATGTATTTGTTGTTAGTGCTTAGGTTGTGAACCTCTATGCATTTGTTCTTAGTGTGTAAGTGAATGACATACATGTGCTTGTAGTTTTAGGTTGTGAAAAATGTGAAAATAAAGTCTGGGTAATTTCTGATTGGCCTAGAAGTGTGAATGTATGTAGAAGTACTGTTTAAATTGCAGGAATGACCCCATTAATGGGGAGATTTTAATAATTATAGGGAAAACTCTGTCGAATTTTTGGTAGAATTTTCATTAAATTTAGCTTTAAGTTAGAGGCTAAAGACTTTAGGCACACAAAATGAACTGAATCTAATGCGACTTGCAATAAAATTAAAAATAATATATTTAAAATATTATCGAACCTATATCGATTCGAATTCGTTTGCATCTTCCTTGCAGTGAATCAATAAAGTCAATTAATCTATTTTAGTATTCGATTTGCATCCTCCTTGCATCGAATTATAAAAATTTTCCTCCTTTAGATACTTAGTAAATTAAATTAGGAAATATAGAGAAAAAAAGTAATAAAATCGATTTCGTTTGCATCTTCCTTGCAATGAATCAGTAAAGTCATTTTAAATAATTATCGTGTTCGATTGCATCTTTCCTGCATCGGATTTGAAAATTTATGTGCTTTTTAATAAACAAATTAATGAATGATAAATTATTAAAATCAAAATTCGTTTGCATCTTCCTTGCAACGAACACCCAGTAAGTGAATTTAATTTATTTTCATTTTCGATTGTAGCATCCCTGCATTGAATATTAAAAAATTAAATACGCGTTGATGCATAAATTATATAAAGAGTAACTCAGTAATAAAAAATTTTAAAATCATAATCTCATTCCCAATATTTTCTTCGAATTCTTTTAGCGTTTTTGTACACAGTATTCATTTCAATACTTTTCGTTAATTTCTAATATTCATTTGATATTAGAAATTTATTAAAAATCTTTGAATCATTTGCATCCTCCTTGCAATGAATTCAAATTTCATTCATGGAAACGATTAAAGTCGTTGTTTCTATCCATTTAGTTAACCGTAGATTAATACCGTCTAGTATATTTAAAAGTTAATTGAACACAACGGATTGTCCTTGTGGACAGTTTATAAAAGGACGAGTTAAGCAATATCGCGGTATAATGATTGTGTATATATATAATTGACTACACGTTCAGATATATAGTAAAAAATGCAGTTTCGCTAAATTAAGTGTAATGTTGCATTATTTTTTATATATCTTAAATAGTGTACTTAGAGAACTACGCTGGGAGGCTGCTGAAATTTACACAAATTTTATACA
The DNA here is from genome assembly GCA_948193215.1 of Bocquillonia castaneifolia. Lineage (NCBI taxonomy): Eukaryota > Viridiplantae > Streptophyta > Magnoliopsida > Malpighiales > Euphorbiaceae > Bocquillonia > Bocquillonia castaneifolia. The sequence continues at coordinate 4,919 of CANYLF012010446.1, forward strand.
ATCGTGATATGCTTTTCACGACACTTTTGTAAATGGTTTAGGGCCTGCCTTTGAAGAAATAAACAATGTAAATGATGGATGGTGGTAGATGTGTTAGGTTGAATTCACATAATGGAACCGAATATTTTAACAAATTAATTACAACTAAATAATTATATTTTCAGATACGGAGGATCAAAAGTGGATGTACGACGGTCGAATTGTTGATGGGTTCTTTTCTAGGGCATGTGCGGATAAGGTAGATGAATTTGTTGAGTTTGCATTACAGCATCCGAATTATGTGAATGACAACACCCATATCAAGTGTCCGTGCCCTAAGCAGAGGTGCCGGAATAAGCGGTTTCTGCATTTTGACACTGTGAAACTTCACTTGTATCGGAATGGGTTTGTGGAGGACTACTATGCGTGGAAATACCACGGTGAGAAGGAAGTTATCGTACATACACGTTCAGTTGGAGATGAAGCTGGTCCATCTAATGTGAATCAAATTGGTTTGGAGTTTGAGACTACTATTCAGACTTTGTACCATACAATAGTTTTGGAAGCTGCTGGTCCAGATTTCATTCTTGGACCGATTGAGAAGGAACCTAATGTTGAAGCACATAAATTTTATGATATGATTCAAGCTACGGATAAACCGATTTATGAAGTTAACTCGAATCATTATCAATTGTCTACTGCTGTGAGGATGTTGGAAATCAAGTGCAGACATAAGTGAGTGCAGTTGGCTGTATTTGGTGGGTTTGCTACTTATTTTAATAATAGTTAGCCAAGTGGATTATTTCCTTATTTATTTACATGCACAACATCCACAGTTAGTTTTTAGATTATTTTACATATATTTACGAGTAAATATTTTCACTTTAATTTATTTATTATTTACTCAAAATATTGGAATGGCAGTAATATACATACACCCTTAAGGAAAGGAATTGTGAAATGAGTTTATACCATTTTATTGTACTTAATATCGAGTTTTTATTTATTATAAATGTATGTTTAATTATTTATAGTTAAGCCTAGGTGGTTTACATAAAAATAACAAGAGAGTCTTACCGATCGCCTGACTCATCCAGGAGAGGACTTGTCAGTCGACCATGAAGCTTCGAATCAATCGATCCATAGTATTATGTTATTCACTTCTTCCTTTCCATCGTGAAGGTCCGGTCGGACCTTTGCGCAGAGGTTTGGTCGGATGTTTGTTTTTGGGCTAGGCCCAAGCTCCAAAATAATCGAAGTAGTTGGGACATCCGTTCGGAGTATGAACATCCGGCCAGACCTTATGAACATCCATCCGAATGTTTGAAAATTTATCCGAAACTGTAAGTAGTGCCTCGAACATGTCTTCTCCTGTATTATTATGACTTCTTGTAGATAACAAATATAGATGATAACTACTCCTATGAATTTGTTCTGGGCTATAAAAAATAGTTTATGGCTGTAGCCCAAGTCATTAAGTCAAGACACTGTTCAAGTTTGGAGCTAGGGCTACAGAGCTCAAAACTTGAATCTGGTTAGTTCTACATCGTCCTGGCTTCATGAGGGACTTGCATATGCAATCAAAATGTAAAACAAGATTAATATGTGAAATATAAAAAATTACAATAAGTTAATTAATAACAAGTACATGTAAGAATATGCTTATTTTGGATGTATGGATGCTCCGTGGATGGTGGGTTTCCCTTAGAATGGAGGTAATTTACCACTTTCGAGTAGGGAATGAGTTTCTGGTTTTGACGTAGTCTCCTCGTTTGGAGACCCAAAGACTGTGTAGTGAGTTTCACAGAGAAACTGAGTTATGAAAATGAGTGTGTGTGTGTCTCCCTCTGTTTGTCTAAGAGACCCCGACCCCCCCCCCCCCCCCGTACTGTAGAACCTAAGGGTATTTATAGGAGAAAATTGAATCTTTCTCTACAACTTGTTCAAGTTACAGCATGGGTATAGGCCAGTGTAGGTTGTAGGTCCTGAGTACAATACGGATTCATGCATCTTGCCCCATAACCTGTCACATCAAAGTAATCATCCAGCCGAACCATTGGTGAACATCTGACCGAATGATTGTTGATGGGCCAGCTGGGCTTTTGGGCCTAAAGCATGCTTTTGTAGATTGTGGGCCTTATGGGGATATTGAAGGTTTGGCCGGACCTTCGAATATTTGGTCGGGCCATTAGTTGGGCCTCAAATTCATTTTGAAAATGTTTTGAAATCATGTCTGACCCTTCAGATCATTTCTACAAGAAACTGTGTGATGGAGTGGTCCGCGTTTGGACTGCATTCATCACTAGGCTCTCGCGCCGCTTCCACGTACTTGTATTCAAAAATTAGGTGTCTACAAGGCACTAGGAGATCTATGTTGCTGCAAAATAAAGGGCTAGCATGCTATAACACGTGTATGCAAGGATGCAAGAATGCATGAATGTAGGCATCACAAAGTGACAAAAAGTAGCAAATGTCAGTCAAACACACATACTACTAAGTGGTAGACCTTCCAACCTACCTTATTTATACCACACGCACATTTGTTTGGCAAGTCAACATTTATAGGAATTGGCTTGGGCCATCGCATCAATGGGGGATGCTATTGCCGATGTAATATGCGCGTTTGCACACAGAAAGGCTCTCAACATACAAAATAAACAATAAGTCATTGTTAAGTCCCTATCCCATATCTTTACTCTTAATGAGTCCTTGATGTTTCCTATGTTCCAGGGCTATTTTGGCATCAGTCAGGTACAATTAGACCAATACACCAACATCCCTTCTACACAAGTAGTAGTCAAGGTCATTCTTCTCAAATCTTAATTGATCCTATGCTGTAGTGCCGCATTAGTCAGGTACAATTAGACTAACACTTGACACCCCCATAGGTAGCAATCAAAGATTTGCTTCAAGAGCAATAACACTAGACCAAGTCAAAATAATGGCTTCATGGCATCATATAACAAAGCAATCATTTGGTAAGTCCTAGGGGAAGTTGCTACGGTCATTACTTGGCTTGAGTCGGTTCAGCTAAAGAAGGTTCCCATAGAAGGCAAACTCCCATTAACCATCTTCTTCTTTCAAAAAAGGTTCAAGCAATTTTAGGACATTCAGCATTGAATTACCCATCAACTATCACGCATTAACCATAACTATGATGGTAAGCAATAGTAGGAAAATTCATTGACCATGAGTGGTAGTCACTAATTCCGCCTCCTATGATGGACTCTTGTAAATTATAGACGACTTGACCAATGGTACTCGTGAGGTAGGGTGTTTTAATGCAAGAATGAATGCAAAGAAACTAGAGTCTAGCATAATAAAAAGAGTATTGGTAAACACTTGAATCATAAGTCTGTCTGTGAAAGGTCCCTAGTGGAGTCACCAAACTGCAGACAAGGAGAGGTGGTAACAACAGCACTGTGTGTTCAGCTACTGGGCTGAAGTGGTAGTCGTCACCCCAACCGGCATCGGGAATGTATTAAAAGGTGTACACCTCGATTTCTTATAATAATATGAAAGAAGCATTGACCCCAGAGATTCAAGGATCAGACTTATCAATTCTCAGAATGTAATTCTTTACCTAATACTCTTAGTATTACACCAACCTTCATTCCTTCTAATAAGCAATAATATACATATAACAATTATTACCTATTTTTTACATACATACATGCAAAGCTGAGTTTCTAATATTAAACAAAAGTTAATTTTAATAATTACAAACCATTATTAAGGTTAATTTACATGCATAAATGATAGCAACACATAACACAACAACACGTCAACACAACCTAAGGTTTCGACAGTTTTAGACCTAAAACGATTGCCAAATAAGCATTAACAATCACTTTCATGCATTAAAACACCTAAACATTTACTAAAGAAGTTCCAAAAGCTTACCTTGTCACTACATTCCACATGAAAGCTACTATACAATCGAAAGAATGCCCATACACTACTTTCTAAAGCCTAACACCACTTCGAGAAACAAAACAGGGACCAACACCACTCATGGGTTGGTGTTTGGACCCAACGCCGGTCCAAGTAGAGGCATTGGTTGTTAGAACACAAATAACATGCATAATTTGAAAAAAACATATATGATTTTTGGATTTACCAAGCCCGAAAAACTCACATGCATAGACGATAATGCACGAAACATTCACCAAAACATGTTATAATGCACGAATCATGGCAAAACAACCTAGATCTAATCATGACATGCATTAAATATCAAAAGAAGCAAACTTTACATACAAAACATGCAAAAGATCATGACTTTATGCATAAAAACATCAAAATACAGAAAAAAAATAATTGTTTTCTTGGCATTAAATGACATTTATAATGCATATCAAACATGAAAAAATCATTTAAACACATTTAACAACAATAAACGATGATAAAGATGAATGTTCGTGGCATTTTATGGCATGCGAATCAGAGATCTGAATCAGAAATGACATTTAAACATGATCATAAACAATTGCAGTAATAAAACATGTGAAAAACAGTAGATCATGACATGCAAATCGTGAAAAACATGCAAAAATAATGAAAACACAAAGAAATAAGTAACTTACCTTACAAGAAATTGATTTAGAAGCACTTTAGAACCCTTTGATTTGGTTTGAGTGACTTCTTAATTGCTTTTAAATGATTTAAGGTTGCTAGAATGCTCATTGAATGGATTGAATTCATCAAAAATACCCTTGAATGCAAAAAGATGCCAACTTTTAAGAGTTTTTGTGCCTACAATTGAAAAAGTGAAGCTTGTGTAGCTATCAAATAAATTCAGAGAGTTGGTACATAAACCAAACCCTAAATCATATGAGCTGACGTCCTCTCTCTAAAACCTAGTTTAAGGTAACTATTTATACCCGAATTTGCTTAATTCTCAAGCTAGGATTGATATCATCACTTTCTTAATGAAAATCAATGACTTGAGCTTAAAGTAAAGGACATTTTGGCAAAAAATGATCCTACAGGGCCTTAGATGCGTGAAGAATGGCCTAAAATATCAACCCTCAAAATTCAAGTCATTCCAATACTTGTAGAGAATGTTATGATCAAAATCGTCTGAAAAATGAACTATTATGCTTAAAACAAAAGTTTTAGGTAGAAACATGCTTTGCAGGCTTAGAAAACAATTTCATTCTGGCTATGCAATCTCTAGAATGCAATTATCAACTCAATTCATGCTATTTCAAACAAGAATTATCATTATTGGGCCTCTAAGTCACTTCCTCATTCCTGCATCCAAAAATTAAGTGTTAACAAAGGCACTTTGGTCATAGAGGCAATCCATTTAATCACGGGCGCGAGATCTGGTCATAAGGTCTTGGCACTTTCATCGTGGAGGCGAAGACCTAGATCGCATGGGCGACTGCCTTGGTCGTGGCCGTGAATTACGTGTCACATTTCTAATCTTTCTTGATACCTCTTTTGAAACTTGTCCTACACACTTCAGAACTTTGTCAAACACTTAAAAGAGGTCGTTAGGCTCAAAAAAAGTTAAATTGAGGCCATTTAGGCCAACACCTATATTGTTATTGCCGATTGTAAGAAGTAATAACCATTTTAATTAATTATGTGGGAATTTGCCTTAGTATGGACTGCCATATTTCGAACCCAAAAATCGTCTAGTGTGATGATGACTGACAATCCAAAGGAATCTATTATTGTCATCACTTGGGGATCCTGAAACATTCGGGTGGCGACTCCACATTTTATAACTCCGCTCAGATGCGTATACCCCTGCTTTAAATAGCAACGTCATCGCCATTGCCGCTGATCTCCGACGGACCAGGCCTGTTGTCCACAATGTGATATATTTATAGTGATTCATGAGATATTATGGTTTTGTGAAAGTGTGCCAAGTGTAAAGATATTTAATGATGAATGTTCCATGATAGCAACAAATGTCAAATGATCCCTAATGGTCGACCCTCATACTTTTTAAAAGGATAAGCTTTCTTTTTGAAGACAAAAAAAGGTAATCCTTATGAAG
>CANYLF012011665.1:0-21746 GCA_948193215.1 Bocquillonia castaneifolia
GAAGGAGATGCAAGCTAAACTACGGGAAGTACTCCAAAAGCTGTCTCAGATGTAGTATTGAAATGTCAAGGGCATTTTGAGCAATAAAAAGATGGAATTAGAGAAATCTCAAAACATAGAAATTAAATTAGACTTCTTTACTTGAGTTTAGGCTCAAGAATTTCTCAATTTGGAGTTCAGACAACCGAGATATGCCCCTCGCAAGTTAGGCCATCTGCTGGATCGCTGGAGGCAAAAATTGGCAAGGTTTACCCAAGAGAAATAGTACTAAACTGGAGCAAGACCGGAGCAGACCCCTTGGTCTGGTTTGGACAGGAAAAAACACTGTTTGGCCGAATTTATTGATTTTTTAGGGTTTTTTAGGGTATTTTAGAGTATTTTTGAAGGAATACTATATAAACAACCCTCATAACCCTTAGCCACAACTTTGGTTGGTTTTATTTTGCTTAGAAAACATTAAATACCTTAGAAAAACACCATTGTTCATGGATTCAAGATTGGTTTACAAGGGATTTAGAGAGATTGAAGATTGATTTCACCTTTTCAAGACTAAGTTTTCCTTTCTTTGATTCTATTTATCCTTTAATTATTTTTATGTCTGTTATTATTGTTTGTTTGTTTGTTTTTATTATGTTTTGGAACTAATCTTCCTACTAGAGAGATGGATGTAATCTAGTAGGGGGTAATTTGATTATTAATGTTTTGAATTACTATTTAATAATAGTTTTTCTTGTTTTTTTCATTTAATTCGATTTCCAAAAGCTTAGTGACATATTTATTGATTGATCACCTAGATGTATGTTCTTAGGATTTATAATTTAATCGACAGATTGTTATAAACCGGATTTGGAAATTGAGGTTGTTTAGACGTTAATACGGACACGGTAATTAACCTAAACTTGATTTAAAGATTCGCTTAATGGATTTAGTTATTTTAATCAGGAAGCATTGACAAATTAGCATAGTTGGTTCAATTGAATACAGTTTTCTACCTCGACGGAGGATTAAAATACTTTCGAAAAGTCTTGCTTAAATGAATTTGATTGATAATTAAGTTACCACTCTAGATGAAATCATGAACTTGTGTTTGTATTATCAATTTAAATTGCTTTTTGATTATTAATTTATTTGTTTGCATTTATTTTCTTGTTAATTTAGTTTTTAAAAGTATTTCAAAATCAAATCAAGGTTATTCGTTTTAATTTAATTGTTTGTTTGTGAACTTAATCGAAAAGTAGTTAAAACGATTATCCCTGTGAATTCGACCTCGTACTCTGGGTTTATTACTACAACTATTCCATGCACTTGCGGGAGTTGTCAATGTGTAGGTCCAAATGGCAGGGGGGTCTTGGTTTTAGGAGAACTCAAGATTTCAATCAGGCTCTCCTAGCTAAGCAATATTGGAAGCTTTTGAATGATCCAAATAGACTATATACTAGGCTTTGAAAGCTAGATACTTTCCTGACTGTAGTTTAGAAGAGGCTAGAGTGTCGGGTGCTTCTTCCTGGGTGTGGAGAAGCATTCTTTCTGCCAAAAGATTAGTAGAGGAAGGGAGTATCTGGAGTATAGGATCCGTAGAAAATGTGAGAATTTGGGAAGATCCTTGGGTTCCTACATTACCAGCTGGTAGAGTTATATCTAGAAGACAGGATGAATCCCCAGTTTTAGTTTCTCAGCTTCTAACTACAACTAAAAGGTGGGATATAACTAAACTCCAAATTTTATTTATACCATGGGAAGTTAAGGAGATTCAGAAAAATTTTTTAGCACCTATGAACATTAGTGATAAAAGAGTCTGGAAGTTTGATAAAAGAGGTCTTTTTTCAATTAAGTCTGCGTACCACCTAGCTCAATCAATTCATGCCAGAAACAGGATTGCATCTTCATCCTCTCTGCATAATGAATGGAATATTTTCTGGACTTTGTCACTTTTGCCAAAAGTAAAGTTGTTTTTATGGAGATTGTTGGCTAATGCAGTGCCTACACAAAAATCCTTATTCAAAAAGGGAATTTTAGATTCTGATTTTTGTAATATTTGTGGTGTTGAAACAGAAATAGTGGAACACTTGGTTTTTCGATGTCAGCATGCTAAAGCAACTTGGTTCGCTTCCTCCTTCAGTATGAATTTCTCAAACCATTCCCCAGCCTCTTTTAGAGATTGGTGGTTTGAATTACGAAAGGAGATTAAGATAAACAATCGATTTCTTATCATACCATACATATTGTGGTTTATCTGGAAAGCTAGAAATGAATGGATTTTTAGGGGCACAAATCCAAGCCCTCAGCAGTCAATGATTCTAGCTTATAAACTTCATTCAGAATTCCAATCTGCTTCTCAAACAATTCTTCCCTCTTCAAATCTCTCTGACAGGCAGCCTCAAGTTTTGGATAGAAATCCATGCCACGGTCATTGGTTGTGCTTTACTGATGCTTCTTTTAAAGATCGGGATCAAAAGGCAGGAATTGCTATTATTCTTAAGGATAGGAATGGAGTTTTTAAGGAAGAAAGAGCAGGAGTAATTAGAGGCTCCTCGATTTCGTTTTGCTGAAGGTTATGCTATTTTGATGGCGGTCTACCTGATGATTAATTTAGGTCTTGAGAATGTTAACTTCTTCTTAGATTGTATTAATGTAATTAATGATATTAGTAGCACTGTAGAGCCTTTTGTTGAATCCAGGAATATGATTATGACCATCAGGCATCTTAAAATGAATCATCTTGGGTTCAATGTTTTATATGTAAATAGAGACTCTAACAAAGCTGCAGACTGGGTGGCAAAGAGTGTGGCCACTCATATGCTTCCTGATGATTGGATGATAAATCCTCCCCCTTTGTTGTCCTCTTTTCTTTAAGTAATGGAATCTATTTTCAAAAAAAAAAAGAGTATTTTATTTTTCAGTTTAAAGAAAGAATAAACCTTTAAAGCAAAAGAAGAAAAAAATTACATTTGCAAGGCTCAAGTTTCTCAATCCAAAGATAAAATGCCATGAAAGAAAAATGTGTTACAATCGAAAAAATGGAAAAAGAATAATTGCATTTAATAGACAGATCATCATCCCTAATCATTTAATAATTTTGTTTCCTTACGTAGCTGTTGAATTATTGAATTGAGATTGGGTGGAGTGACAAATGGGTAAATGTGTCAAAAGCCCATATTACAACATAGATGGGCTTTGGTCCAACCATATCCAAAATGACTAGCACTAGCCAAGTGGATGGTTGGACCTTAGCTATTATTAATGCTTTATTATTCTTGTATGTTAACAATGTGGGATATTTCAACACTCCCCCTCAAGTGCAACTGGGCTTTTGTCTTTTATTGTGACCCAGTTGACACTTGCAATTAAACTCCCACTTATTAATTGAAACGCAGCGGCATCACCGGACCGGGTCGCTGGGACTGGACATCCAGACGGACAATCGAAAATTAACAAACTGGGCCAAACCTGCTCTGATACCATGTTGAATTATTGAATTGAGATTGGGTGGAGTGACAAATGGCTAAGTGTGTCAAAAGCTCACATTGCAACACAGATGGGCTTTAATCCAACTATATCCAAAATGACTAGCACTAGCCAAATGGGTGGTTGGACCTTAACTATTATTAATGCTTTATTATTCTTGTATGTTAGTAATGTGGGATATTTCAATAGTAGCTTGAAATTCATTTGAATTCTGAATATTAAAATCAATTCAAATTTGATAGAATTTAATTTTAGAACTAATTAATTAGATGAATTTCATAGTATGAATTTTCATTAACAACAAAACACAGAAATTATAAATTGAAAAGTAGTACGTTTCATAAAAGGAAAGAAAAATGCATTCAATTAGTGGCTGCCGACTTTAAATTTTTTTTCTTTGGAATTTGGTTAATGGATGAAAACGGTCCCAGTCATGTCATAGAAAGAAAGGAAGAAACAAAGGGTGAGAGGACGTGTAATGGCGATAGAAATTGTTTTAATAAACCATTAATTTTAATAGCAGTGTTGTTAAACCCGACCCGGCCCTACCGGTTTAATTGAAAAAATTGGAAACCAACTTCTTAATTGGATTGGGTAATTTTAAAATCCAAACTTTTAAAAACCGTATTAAAACCTATAAAATCCGATCAAAAACCCATGAAACCTGGTAAAAAAACTCATAAATCCCTATTTGAATTTAATGGGTTTAATTTTTAAAATTTTTTAACTTTTTTATTGAATCTAACACCTTTTTTTTTTTATTTTAAGTTGGAACTATTAATTTAAAATTGAGTTTTAATATTTTAATTATTTTTTATAAAATAATTTAAGATATTATTTTCTTTCATTTGTATTATTTTTATTTTTTCATTTATTTTTAAATATGTTGATATTGATATTTTATTCAGACCATTGATTCAATATTAACCTTTGATATTTTAATTGTTTTTTTTTATTTTACATGAGATATGATGTTGTTTTTGTTATATTTTATTATATATACTAATAATTTTTTTATAAAAATGAATAAAAATAATAAATATGTATTAATTTTTTTAATCCGGTTTAATTCCGGTTTAACCCAAATTAAACCTTTGATCCTTGATCTTTTACCTTTATCGATTCAATGATCGGATCGGGTTTGACATGATTAATAGCAAAGCTCACACGTCATTCAACCACAGAAGAATACAAAGTTATATTTCCTTTGATGAAATGAAATCATTATCAACAACAACTCAAAAGGCATCTCTGATATTATTTAATTTATTTCTTCGGCTGTGAGCCTTTTCTTGTAAAAATTGTTCAAAAAACTTGAAAAGTTTCCAGTGTAACCATAATAGAAATACACATACAAACTAAGAAGCCTCGATGATCAAAATAGCTGCACCTATCTTCATAGCAATAACATCGTTATTATTACTCTCACCATTGCCTCCAAAATCACACTATCACTCCCTGTTTATTTCCACTTCCCTATCAGACAATGCCTCAATATCACACGACCTCTACATGCTCACTCGCAGGCCTCATGTTGCAGGCACTGAAGCCAACGCAGAAGATATAGCCTATGTTCTATCCACTCTTGCTTCCTACAACATTAAATCTCACATTGTTTCCTATGATGTGTCGCTAACTTACCCTGTTTCACGTTCCTTGACTCTTACAAAGACACCTCAAGATCAACCAATTATGTTCGATCTCAATCAACAGATTTATGACGGAGATCCCTATGCAGATGTAGCTAATGAAGTTGTACCTACCTTTCACGCATATGCCAAGTCGGGTAATGTAACTGGACCTGTGGCTTACGTGAACTATGGTCAAGTAGAGGACCATGCAACACTGAAAGAAATGGGAGTGAATGTATCAGGGTGTGTAGTATTAGCAAGGTATGGAAAGATTTACAGGGGAGACATTGTCCACAATGCATATGAAGCAGGGGCTATTGGGGTAGTCATTTACACTGATAGAAAAGACTATGGTGGTGGAGATAGTGGAGAAGGATGGTTTCCAGATTCCAAGTGGATGCCACCTAGTGGGGTTCAGGTGGGGTCTGTGTATGATGGTTATGGTGATCCCACCACACCTGGATGGGCGAGCATCGAAGGCTGTGAGAGGATATCAGATGATCAAGTAGAAAAGGGTGGTTTTGTTCCACTAATACCATCATTGCCAGTATCAGCTGCTGATGGTGAAGCAATTATAAAGTCAATAGGTGGACCAGTGGCTACTGATGATTGGCAAGGAACCAAAGATGGTCCAACTTACAGGATTGGTCCGGGGCCGGGTGTTCTAAACCTCAGTTATACTGTAAGTACTGAACCTAGTTTTAGCAAAAAAAAAAAAATGTAATAGATTTCACAAGTGCAGTGTATTAGCTTGGAACAGAACAAAACATACCTGTCTATCAATAGTGACCGTTTTTGAAAAGGATTTCAGGGGAAGCAGACAATAGCAACAATTCAGAATGTTATTGCTGTAATTGAAGGAGCAGAAGAACCAGATCGGTAAGAAATTTTAAACAACTAAAGCACACACTCTTCTGCCAAAGCTTGCAGATTTAAAAGCACCTTAACTAGAAAAAACTATTGATAATTAATAAACCTGATTTCTATAAATTCAGTGACTCTATCATACCTATTTCTAGATTTATCATTCTGGGTAATCATCGAGATGCATGGACATTTGGAGCTGTTGATCCCAACAGTGGCACAGCAGCATTGCTAGAGGTACTTGGGGCTCTACTAAACATGAAATACCTTCCAAATGAAATGAGAATTAAGAAACAACAATCAGCCCCTGATAATCTTAAATGCATTGTAGGTTGCTCAGAGATTTTCAAAGCTACAGAAGAGAGGATGGAGACCTCGGAGAACAATCGTCTTGTGCAATTGGGATGCAGAGGAGTATGGCCTGGTATCTCTCTCTTTCTCTGGTTGTGTTTGTTTGCTAAGGATGTGTGATCGTGTGTGAAAGGAAACATAAACATAAACATAAGTGTTATTTCCAGATAGGATCAACAGAGTGGGTAGAAGATAACAGGGAAATGCTCGCATCAAGGGCTGTCGCGTACTTGAATGTCGATTGTGCAGTAGGTGGGGCAGGATTTCATGCCCTTGCAACTCCTCAACTTGATGAATTACTCAAACAGGTTACTCAACAGGTATCTAAATAGTGTTAGTGTACAAGTAAATACCATCACCAATGGACATAAACAATAAAACAATGAGCGCAAGTAAAAAAGAGATCATAATTCTTGCATATATTTCCCGCTCATAACCCACAAAACAGCTTCAAAAAGCAGTACATATGATATAGAAACAGTAAAGTAATGATGTATGATGCTCCCAGCCTTGTTCATCACTATCAGATTCATTGATTTTTAGGTTCAGGACCCAGATAACTCATCACAGACCATCTATGATTCATGGGTCAGTTCCAGCAGCACTCCTATGGTAAGCATATTATAACCTCCTAATGTTTGATGATGTGATCATGATGAACCATTCTAAATCAACTACATGCTCTTTAAAGCTCATTAATTTAAATTTAATACATGAAGATTGGAAGATTGGGTGGCGCAGGATCTGATTTTGCAGCTTTTGTCCAACATATTGGTGTTGCATCAGCTGATGTGCAATTTGGAGGAGGTAAGAACCACATCACATTCTCTACTCCTCTTACTTCTCTTTTAATTCACAAGTGAATGCACAACACACAAAACATGCACATGCATAAGATGTAAGAGATTCAATGATATATGTTAACAAGAAAGCAAGTAGGTCCAACAATAGTAGAAATATTCAACTAATCCAGATGAAACTGGCCAAGCAAGCAAGAAAGAAAAGTTAAAATCTAAAGAGCAAGCCGAAGAAAAGTGGGCACTGAAAATAAAAAAGTTATCAAGAACCAGTATAAACAGCCTTGTACACCCTACCCTTGCACCAACAGAGCACAGAAACCTAAACTGAATAAATTTTTAACCAGAGACAGATTTGTCAAAGCTCTGTGCCAAATAGATAATACCCAAGTATCACAGAAATGTGGAGCGAAAATCTTGTAGGTGATCTTGAAATTGGAAAACAACATCAAAATAACTCTATCACCATCCAAGTTACATTGTTGACATTTTACATATGCACACAAATTTAAAGGAAAAAAAAGAAACTCTCGAGCAAAGCCTGATATTCAATTAATAGCCGCTGAATAATAGACATGCAACACAGTGGAACAACCTTGAGCGCCTCGTGACCATTACCTAGCAAGATGGCAAGCTCACGAGCTGCATACAAAAACTGCAATTCTTGTGTGGATCATGGTTCACTAGACCATTAGAGAAAAACATATGGGTTGCATTGGGGCTCACTTGCAGTGAACCCCCATGTCTGTCTGACCATGATTTAAGCAAATATTTTCTTACAAAAAATTACCAAGTCAATGATAACTAGCAAAGTAAAAATCATTCACGTAGACCAGGAGCTGCAGTAATGTGTGCGCTAGCCCAACATCAAATGACATTGCCTAAATGATTTTACCTTCAACGGCAAAAATGACGGACTATGTAAAGAAATTACATATTTGATTCCCTATATAACTCTAATTCATCTTTTTCGACAATGGCGTGCATAGCTGATAGCTCCTTGTAGTAATACACCATGCCTTGCATCCTTCCACCTTTGGCACCTTTTAGAAGAATGCATGCATTTTGACATGAGAAACCAACATTAATCTTTTGAGTAATATGATCTGCATTTACTTTTCCTTTTTCTCTTTAAAACTATAATGGTCTGAGCTTACAAATAATCTAAAATGTTCCTACAAACACACAGATGTGATTGTGACCTCTTTCTTGCCTGACTAATGAAAATGACCAACCACAGGGTACCCAGTATACCACTCAATGTACGATGACTTCATATGGATGAAAAAGTTCGGTGACCCCATGTTTCAAAGACATATTGCAGGTTTGTCATCAACCTTCTATACCTTGCGGCGTATAAAAATATCACAAACAGTTGAAATTTTTGCTTGCCTGTAGCTCTTTATTACAGTATACACAATTCTACAGAGAGAATATGAAAATTGAAGCATTCAAATTCTTAAAAATCATATTTACTTGATAAAGTACGTGCACCTAGTTACAATTGATTAGAAATGAACCCATGTTCAATAACTGCCCCAGTTAGCCAATTTTCCACATATTTCTCTCTCACTTTAACTCTGTCCTTAAAAAAAAACAGTGGCCAGTGTTTGGGGTTTGGTTGCTCTTCGGTTAGCAGATGAGGAGTTTTTACCTTTCAATTACCTAAACTATGCAAATGAACTCCAGGTACGTCTATTGAAATGGTAAATAGTCACTATATATAATTCACAACTCTGCATTTAATGATAAATGTTGATGAAAGAATCAAATAAATCAATATGCAGAAGAGTGGGAAGGGCTTGGAAAATGAAATCTCAGATAAAGACATAAGCCTTGATCCTTTGTTCAGGTCCATTGAGGAGCTAACAAAAGCAGCCACCAAAATAGATAATGATAGAAAGGTATGACAGAAGTTACTGCATCTCTAAATTGGTTAATAGTCTGTAGAGAGTAGACTCACTGAACAATAACTCTCCAGGCAATAGAAGAAAGCAGAGGCTCGATATCAATATTAAAGAATGACCATTCAAGAGTGAGAGAACTCAATGACAGACTGATGATGGCAGAACGAGCATTTACAGACCAAGATGGACTCTCTGGGAGGAAATGGAACAAGCATTTGGTATGTGTTTCATAATCAAGACATTTTCACCGGTCCCGATTCTTTTCTGAATTTATCATATAAAAATCAGTTTTGTGGAAAAGCCCAGTGTAAGAGCACCAAAGCAATAATGCAACACAGTACCCAACTAGTCTCGCACAATGCTATTGTGCTAGAAAGATCGAGTTCACTGATATTTCTATGTTGTGCAGATATATGCACCCTCAAAGCATGATGACTACGGATCAAAATCCTTCCCTGGAATAGATGATGCAATTGAAATAGCAAAGAATCTCAACACTACAGAATCATGGCATGATGTACAACATGAAGTTTGGCGAGTCTCGAGAGCTATCAGACATGTCTCACTAGTTCTCACTGGTGAACTAACCTGAATATGTACAGGCAAAACCACCTTTGTTATAAAGTTCCCGCACTCTTTATGCATAATATAAGAATTTGCAGGACAGATATCAGGCATGCTATAAGATGCCACTCAAAAGGACCGTCTTGCCAGACTTCTCTTCAAATCAACATGAACTCTCTTGATCTTAATCCACAAAAGACTATTATATGGTCTGAATTGAAACCAACATTTACCTATCCACTATTGTTCTTTTGATCTCTTACAACACTACTCAGAGCATACAATATTTCCCAACAAGAACATCAATGCAAATGTTAAAAGGTCCACTGACGGCTAAACTGCATAAGCAATTCCATAAGTTGCATCTATCTTAGCAATTACTTCAGTTTTTTTTTTTTTTTTTTAAAAAAACACTCAAATCAACTAAGGTTAATCCGAAGTCAGTCAGCTATATGGATTCTTCTCTTCCAATCCACCCGATTTTGAGCTAAATTTTCATCAAATTACCTGAATCATATTCTATTTGACCACGTCATTCTCCTGGAGTGTCACCCGTTAAAACTTATATATACAATGCTCTCCATTGTCAGGTATGGATCATATCATTTAAAGTCAGTTCCACTTCCAAGCTGTACACTAATTTATGCTATCAAGTTTACATGGCATGTATTATAAACACCACAAATAAAAACAAAACAAAACAAAACCTTTAACAGAAGTAGAAAAG
Organism: Bocquillonia castaneifolia; assembly: GCA_948193215.1. Classification (NCBI taxonomy): domain Eukaryota; kingdom Viridiplantae; phylum Streptophyta; class Magnoliopsida; order Malpighiales; family Euphorbiaceae; genus Bocquillonia; species Bocquillonia castaneifolia. The sequence continues at coordinate 10,307 of CANYLF012011665.1, forward strand.
TCCAAGGCCACAAATTGTAAATGCACATACTAAAACACCAAACAAGTGTTTGTTGAAAAAAAAAACAAATAAACAAGTTGTCCGATGATCAAAAATAGCAAGATAGAAACTGAATTCCATCCAGTAGTCAATAATACCTCAAAAAGCCCAGGTCAACAGAAAATAAGGCAGCATATACCCTGAAAAATCGCATGTACAAGCAAAAATACAATATGCATTGAGAGAAATACTTTCAGAAAAACTGGTACGATGACTCTTTTTTTCATTCAGTAAATAAATTGTAAAATGTATAATTAATCACTGTACAAATCCCAAGGGGCTTCTATTTTTTTTCCTGGGGGAGAAATGTTAGAGCAAACATCATTCAGCATCAAAATGATAATTGCATTTCCTAGCATTAATGTAATATATACAATTTAACTAGCATTGACATCATATGTACAATAAATCACTTGTATGCTTTAAGTTATTTACTTCCAAACCTTGATAGCCCCGTCTCTACTACTTGAAATTAAAAGTCTCTGGTTCAACTTCACAGAAGCCAAAGAGAGAATGGAATCTCGGTGGCAGCCAGCTGAATCAGTAGCAGCAGCTGCAATCACTGCCTTCGAAGTCAATTTATTACCTATATGTCGTCCTTTTGTTTCCTGTTGGCAAGAAGAGAAATGTCGGTATTACATTACATACCTAACATTATTAGCAAAGAACTTAAAATGAAGTACTCACTTGCCTATGGACAAGTTGAGGAATCTGAGCTGAAATGTTTTCAAATGAGTCTGAGCTAAATTAATGATTAAACTAGACAGAAGAATGGATACAGAATAAGAAGCAGCTGATTATCCATTAAAGTAAACTGACACCTAATTTCAGTTAGAACATGTAATAATGTACAGAGTTCATCTCCTGTCAGTTTCAAGTAGAACTAAGTTGATCATTGATGTGCTCAAGTTAAATATGAATATCCAGAAACTTGGGGTAATGGCCAGCTGCTAACTAAGAAACTAGGGTATTTAATTTATTTTTTTTATAAAAAGCAGCAGATGTGTGCTTCTAGTTCTTCACAAGTGAATTGGAGACGTTTTCAGCAACAATTTCAACCCAAAACTTCCCTGCTTCACAACATCATTCGCAGGATTATTTTAAAAGAATAGTATATCATTATTGTAAAGGTACCATAAAACCTATATAAAGGAAAAGAAAATAGAGAAGCAAAACCAGAACAAGAAAAATGAAGGTTAAAATTCAAAGAATTCGTAATAGAAAATGAATGTAGAAAAATTGACATACCTGCACAACTTGCACTCCAAAACTTGATTTTACTTCATATGAATCATCATTTCCAACTCCATTCAAATTTGGCCCACAAATACAGTAACTTTGTTTAGGGCTACGACAATGAAAATCCAGGGTCAGTCAAGTGCTAAAGGACAAATAACAGGTGAGGAAAAAAAAGGAAAAAGTAGATTTCAGGTCACCTGAAATGGTCCCATCTACGAATCTTCAAGTCAGTGCCTCCAGTTAACAAATCACCGCCAGGTAAAGGAAGTATTGAACGGATACCAGGGAGACGGGGAGGAGGATCATTCAACTCATCAACTCTATATTTCGGGCTAACATTCCGCCTTGTATCTGTTTTAAAATTTGCCTTACTGGATGGTCTAGCCAAGGCCCATGGCATATCAGACATTTCAGCATCATTATCATAATTTGGAAGCCTCAAGACCTGAAAGAAAAGTCATATCATGCTTTATCAGCTTAAACATTTAGAAAATCACAAATTAATAATAATAAAATAAGATGAATAGCTCAATCATTTTTCTTAGCTATATGAAGTACATAGCATTCAATTTGATTATATTATAAGATGTACACAATCAATCCTTCTACAGCTCCATAGATCGCATCTATCCCAAATACAATATAAAAATAAGAAACTTCCTCTAGTTTCGAGAGATTATTATATGCTTTAATTTGATTTTACCCAATCAAATTTCCTTTTCATCATTCATAGACTAGTTCAGTATGGCTAGCAAAGATACTGAGTGGTTCGCAAAAATCAGATGTAGGGAGAGATGATGCATTGGAAAACAAAGAAAAACTGCTATAACTTCCTTTGCCTCTTTAATTAGCTGCAGAAACAACTAAGGACTCGGGTCATACAGTGTAACCAAAAAAAAATCCTGTTTTAATTAAATAGTATGAAACTTATCACATTCGGCCGATACTTTTTCTCCTATTAGAATTTAATAAACCAGTATTTTCCTTCAACCATCAGCTTTATCACAAGTCTGACGATTGAAGGAAAGCAACCTTTAAAAGCAGGAAAGAATACTTTTTCAACAAAAAATGAGGGATATCAATGCCATTCTGGCTCCTGACACATGTTATACACACCATTAATTTTGTTTGCCATTTCCAATTAGTATATGCGAACTTCGCCCTCAAATTTAGCTTGCGTATGACACTACAGATATTGGACACTAAAAAAATTGCCATGTACCTGGTGACAGCTCCCATTCTCAGCATTCCAAAGTGAAACTTCATTGCATCCTGCGGCAACATATACTAGAGGCCTTGCAGTACTAGATACTGGGACATTTGAATGAGGAACAAAAAGGCACATCTTCTCTATGGGGCAAACAAGAGAATACTGCCATGAGTTCACAGGTATGAGGAACCTTAGATCCCAAAGAGTAAGCACACCCCTAGAAGACCCTGATACAAACCAATTCCCACAAGGGCCTGTTACGAGAGAAGAGACGTAACCTTCCTCAGGTATAGCTTTTAATGTCCAGGAATTTATATTTGCTCTAATATCCCAGAGATGGATTGCACAATTTTGAGTGCTATACATAACAATCTGACTTGCACTATTATCAGCAGTGTAATTCAAAAGGCTAAGTATTGCTCCTTCTTTGACATCCTTCTTTTTTATATCAGCAATACCAGAATACTTCTCAACAACATTGCCAAGGCCCCTGGATATGTGATCAACAGAAAAGACATGGATCATGCCATCACATCCTCCAACAACAACTTGAGAAGAATTACGGAGCATTACACTGCACAGTGCCCGGCTGCCTTCTAGGTGATAAGTCAACCTTGATCTAAAGGAGATATCCTTTTCCAGCTTTCTTGCATCCCACACCTTGACAGTTGAATCATCAGATGCACTCACAAAAAGGCTATGATCATTTGAAATTGCTATGTCATTCACAGCAGAACGATGCTCCTGCAGATGTGCTACCAACACCCCACGAGGTCTCCAACCCGAGTCTGGAACAGATGTGGTCCGAGCAAAGGATGGTAATCCAGGTAGATCAGTCGGAGCAGAAGCATCTTCCACTGTAAAAGAACCTTCCTTTGATCCACCAGATAATCCCATCTCTTGAAATTTACTGTTAACAAAAGCTGTTTGATCATTTTCCCTGCTTTCTGGTTCATGTACCACTCTGTAGAACTGTTTAGAACCATTGCCGATGCTGAATGAGCCTGAAACCAACTTAGGTGCAGGAACAGAACTAGTTAAGCTAAATGATTTATTTACTGGATCCATCCATGGCATGTATGATGAACCAATTCCAAGAGAGTTCATTCGTAATGAAGAATCAGAAGCTGCAGGAGGAATTTTAGCAGCTCTCCTATCCATGCTAAAAGAATATAAAGGTATGCCTTCAGAGGACTTGTCATGGATGAAGCTGTTCACACCACCAACCTGCGGAGACATGTAGCCTGAAAATTGCAACCTTTCTGGGCATAAGGGATCACGAATGTCATCCACGCTAGAAATATTGCTTGTAAGGCCCATAGCTCTCAACTTTTCTTTGCCAGCCTCTGGTTCGTCGAATGAATCAGTGTCATTTCTTTGAGTCTCAGGACTTGATTTCTTATCAGGCCAAGTCTTAATTGAATTTAGTTCCCCGTCTTCTCTCCGTAATACATCAGCAGTTTCCCATTGTTTGGACTGTGCTGATGAATTGTACCATATCTTTCTCTGTCTCTCCAACATGTCTGAACTTCTAGCTTTTTCTAAGACTTGGGAAAATACCTGTCTTGAGAATGGAGATTTCAAACATAAGAGTAGAGACTTCTCAGAAGCTAGGGAAGCCGGTTGTCTGCGAAGGAAAGGGCGTATAACTGGTGCAAGAAAAACATAAGAATCAACAGCACCTAAGCTCTCACTACTGGCTGCTATAAAAGCAACAGCTGACCTTCTAACCCATTGACTGGGATAACATAAAAGTGGAAATGCGTGTTCTATCATTTCAAGTAATACCCTCTTCCGCAAGAACCCGCGCTTGCAGAGGATTGCCAAGCAGTCCAGTGCATTGACAATAACAGCCTCTGTTTGATCACTTAAAGCCTGCTCAATGTAAGGCAGAAGATACTCCTCAACACTTCTCTGGCCCACAAAGAAGCAGACATATATAATCTTTCCATAGAATAGTGCCCTTAGCAGCTCATCTCGATCATTTAGAAATGCAGGAAGGACGGGTAACAGAAAGTCATTACTCTGTCTCTGTCCAAAGAAGCAGCATAAGTTGCCAATGTCCTGAAGGAGTGCTCTCCTGATATTTGGGGTTTGTTTTGGGCCCATCACAAGTTCTTGAACAACCTCAGCAATGGATTTCCTCAACTGTCCAAGCTGTGAATCATTTTTTACCCTCTGCAGCTGTCCAGATGTCTCACTGGATGATGCAAATGATTTTCGTGCCAAAGTCATTTCATCAAGGACACCAGCTTCACTCAAGCTTATTGAGTGAATCAGAAAACCATAAGCAGTTAGTGCCAGCTTAGCTATATTGCTAGCATAACATATTCTCACACTTTCCTCTGGATCATCAGGAAGCATTGAAAGCATTGGAAGAATATATTCAGGGAAAATCTTAGCATCACTGGGAGGAAAATCTCGAACTAAAGGCAAAATATCACACAAAGTTTCCAAGGCAGCGGAGCGCACTATTGCTGCTGGATCTGAAAGCATTGCAATAACATACGGTAGTACTCGCTGCAGGCGGTCTTCATCATCAATATATAGCGAAGAAGACTTCAACAGAAGGATAGCTCCCCTTCTCAAGTGAGGTAACTTGACATTGCGTATGCAGGAACATAGAAGAGAAGCAATCAGAACCATACCTTCACATTTCATGCTATCTTCAGGTATTGGTAAAAAGGGCATGCCAAAGGTGTCTGATTGACTGTCATACTCAGACATCAGTGAAGTCAAATCATCCATAGTGATCTTTTTCAAAAAGGGATGGTCATTTTTCCTAAACGCATTGGAGATAGCCTGAAGAAGCTCGCCAGGTGATTGCATGCTGCATTGCTTGATGTCCTGGGAAAATGCAGAATTAGATGCACTCTCAGGAGTCTTCGAAGCACAGTAGTCATTACTTTGTTTTACATCTCCGAGAAGGGTACTTATATCACCAAGAAGTTTATATTGATCACGAACTAAACCCTTCTCTGTTTTCTCTCTCTTTGTGGCATCCTTTGTTAAGTCAAAGTTATGTTTTTCAACAACATTTTCTAGTGATTTACCACTTGTGCCATTCGCAGATGAGCAGAGTCCCATAACCATCTCGCCTGTCTTATTGCTCATCATTTGTTTAAGTATTTCATGAAAAACACTCTGGCACATCGCAACCTGAATAAAAGGACAGTAAGTATATCAGAAATGCAATAGGCACAGCTAAGGTAAAGTCATATAAACAAAGTTGCTTACCCTCATGTCAGAATGAAGTGGATTCCAGCAGCAATATAAATTATGCAGAAAAGGTGAGAAGTAGGTTGGACACACAACAGATGCGTAATTTTGCAGGTAGCTTTCAGCAGAAAGTCGTGCCTCTGGTTCCAATTGGATCATATGAAGAATCATCTTCCGGATTCCAGAATCTGGGATCTGCATTAACGGGGCATATGTATTAACAAAAGAACATCAAGCATGAAAGTATACATATGAAAAGGCAAGAAATTGAAGTCTTTAAACTAAAAGGGATGGAAAAATATACCATGTGAATAAGCAAATCATGCTACAAATGCATAAAATTAAGATAATCTAAGAACTCATTTTGATATCACACCTCTTCTCTTTTTCCCCTTTCACCTTTTGATTTACAATGAAGAAACTTAATCAATAACAATTTTGCAGGGAAAAAAAAAAGCGAAATACAGAACCTTTTCAAGATGTTGGCTGGGATCATATTGCCCTCTACGATAAGCAAGAAGCTGGGAGAGTTCAAACAGTTGCTGACCCTCGAGGAAAAGCTCTGCAATCACACACCTACATAACAACATCATGAGAAAATAATTATCTCATCCCAAAACATCGCATGAAGCATAGAAAACCAATGCCTGGGCTAACAGATTTAACACATTCGGAATGCATTGTCAGATAGGGTAAACTTTAATAAAGCTTGCCCAAAAATTAGGAAGATTGATGATAGAAGGACAACCAATCACAATTATACCCACAGACATCTTATACTCATCAATTCTTCGAGAAAGTAGGGTTCCACCCCAAGTCTCTAGCACATGAAAGGAACTTTACTAGCTGGACTAGTCAGCATCTTCAAGAAATTATTTAAAAAGGAATCAACTCCTAGTTTTTCAAGAAATCACATCAGTAATTGTAAGAAAAAATCAAACAGAACCTAGTTGCATCTTTAAACAACTGAAAATTTTATCATGCTTTGGAAAAATAGAAATTAAGAACAAAGACCGTCATCAGTCCACAGTTTGGCACAATCAGCAAGTCTATTGAAACCCAACAATTTAAGAAAGTAATAATAGGAGCATCTCCATTACACTCACCCTACAGCAAAGATGTCCATGGAGGGCTTTAACGGTGCATCTTGAGAAACTTGCATCTCACCTCCATGCTCATAAAATCTCTGAAAACACAAATGACATGTATGATATACCATATAGCAAATTAATCAATGAAAATATTTTTGAAAAAAAAAAGAGCAGGGATTAAAAAAAATAAAAATAAACCTCAGGAGCAAGATAACAGAGCCTTCTTCCACCAGTGTCAAAGAAGAAGGAGAAATCAGAAGGATCATCGTAGGGAATATAAGTTGGTTTAAAAGACGCAAAATCAGCAAGATAAAGCCAATTCCAAGAAGTAACAAGCACATTCTCACACTTAATATCACCTATTTATATAGGAGGCACAGGCGTATTAGTACATTATCAATGAAAAAACAAGCAAACTGAACACATATATATGTATACATACCATGGCAAATGCCCTTCTCGTGACACTGTTTCACAGCAAGCAGTAACTGAAAAGCCAACCACTTCTTCTCCACCGGACTAAGAAAAGGTCGAGTACTCAATCGATCATGAAGATTATTGAAAAAAAATTGCCTCAATAAATAAGCTGCTTTATCTGTTTCTTGCCAAAACTGTAAGGTAATGTAACAAAAAATCAAAACAAATATAATAAAACAAATAATAATGATAATTAAAAATTAAAAAAATTGGGAAACCTGGAAGGGCCAGACGTGAGGATGGTCAAGGGCAAGAAAGGTATCTTTGATGAGTTCAAGACGGCGTTCGTATTCACGGAGATTGATAGGATCGCCGCGCTTGAAGTAGACTTTAACGATGACTAAACCTTCGTCGTGTTTGCATAGAATTGACTTGAAGAAACGGCCACGACCTAGCACTTCCTTTAGAACTAAATTGTATGAGGATGGTAAATCATGGAGGTAGTACTCTGTTGCCGATACTTGTGTTGTTCTTGCGATCTTGTTCCCCATTCTTTATTTATTTTGCATTTGTCTTCTTATTTTAATTAATAATACAAACAAGTTGTCGTCCTTCTATGAACGCATACACATGGTGGAGGAGAAAAGAAGACTGGTTACTTCCGATTGGGTTTCTTTTCTTTTGTTTCGAAACGTTTTTACTTTTAGATTTGATTTTAGCTTGGATTGGACGACATTGGACGAACCGTCGTCGTTTTGATATTTGCTTCTTTTAAAAGATTCATTAATTCCAAAATTAGTGAAAGAAATTCGAATTTGTAACCCTCTACCGAGCTGCTATCAACAGTTTGATGTTTAGCTCGGTAGTGAGCTTGGTTCGAGTTTATTTGTGAGTTAAATGAGCTGAGTTTAAATTTAATTTTCTGTTCGTTTAGTTAAATGAGTTGATCTCGAATATTAAGGTGCTCGGCTCGTTTACATTCATGAACAACTCGATTAGGTTTTCATGAACTTGTTCATTTAAAAGCTCGTGAAAAAGCTCATTAAATGTTCATTTAAAATATGTATTTACACTTATAAATAAATTATTGAAATTAAATCAATACTATTTATAGTTAATATAACAGTTTTATAAGTAAAAATGAATTTATCAATAAATGTATAATTATAAATATTTTTTATTACTGAAAATAATCATTATTATATTTATAATCATAAATTTTATATTTCAATTATAGTTTATACACATTAAATTGTGAATGTCATTTTTTTAAAATAATTTTTATAATAAAAATATTGTAAATTGATAATTATAAAATAAAAACAAGCTCAATAAAAGCTCGTGAACACTACACGAACACAATGGTGTTCGGCTCGAGCTCGGCTCATTTACTGAATAAGCTTGAAATTTGAGCTTGAGTTCGGCTCGTTTAATAAATGAACTGAGCTCAAACATCCCAAAGCTAGACTCGGCTCGGCTCGATTACAACCCTACTAAATAGACTTATATTATTTGTATTTGGATTCAGCAAAAAATAAAGAACTGAATTTTTAAAATTTTTTTATTGGGAATGGGATTAAAATATGACACTTTTAAATCGATTACATAATATCACCTATTTTTATTATTTTTACTTTTATATTTTCATAAAAATTATGAGATTTTTATTTTATCCTTTTAATGAATATTTATTTCTCTCGTTTTAATAATTTATTTATCTTATACTCTATAAGTTGGAAGTGAAATATTTTTTTGATGAGAAGTTGGAAGTGAAATATAATTATTTAACATTTAAATGATCTGATCTATTCAAAAATTTATCTCATGAAATATTTGTGACTTGTTACGATCATTGAGTAAATTATATTTCTTGAGTTGTCATTTTGTCAATTGCAACTTTTTTGTTGCTTACAACTGTTCCGTCGACACACTTCAACTATAGGTGAAATAATAATTCTCAGATTAAAATATATATGATTATTATTTTTTATAATTATCTATCAGATTATTATTAATATAAGGATAATTACATTTTACCCCGTATTTTATTCTAATACGCTGAATGTTCCCTTATGTTTGAAAAATATATTTTTTATTCCTTATTTCTTATTTTAATTATACTAATTACTCGTTTCTATACAATTTTAATAATTTATTATTAAGATAAGAATAAAAAATCATAAATAACATTAAAAAATATTATTACAATAATAAAAATATGTAAATTGATGTTTAAAGATATATTTTTAATATAAATATAAATACTTATAAACTCTAATGATAAATATATTCATTATTATTTTTATTTATAATAAAATATATTCAGATATTAATTTGAATGTTTTTATTACTACAATGTCATATTTTGTTGTTAACTATAAGTTATTGTTTTTAATTTAATTTAACATAATAAAAAATATTAATATTGTATGAAAAGATGTAATTAGCATAATTAAATAAAATATAAGGAGGTAAATGTGAGGGAGCATTAATGTATTAGGGTAAAGCACCGTGCAAAATATAATTACTCCTTAATATGACTATTAAAAACAAAAAATTGTTTTGGCTTCTCTATATCTAATCCCATAATATAATGATATAATTTATATAGTTATTATTAATATAACTAATAAAAACAAACAAAAATGATTCGGCCCTCTATATCTAATTCACTAATTTAATTTTATGTAATTTTTGGAATAAAATTTTATTTTTCCACTAGTAGTGAGATATTTAGGTTACACTTGAATAAAAATTATAAAAATATCTAAAAAGTTTATTGCCTACTTGTATTAGTATTTAAAAAAGTTTTTGAAATTGGTATTTAAATGTGCAGTGATCAAATTACTACTGCAAATTGATTGCAATACGTGGTTTCATCGATTTGTTCAACCCAAATTTGCTAAGCTCACTGGCCAAGCTGATTTCATTGGGGTGAAAGTGCATTTTTTTACAATGCTTGACAAGGCATTTCATTAATCACATATTGCTATTGTGAAATAAAGAGAATTATCAAGAAAATGGAATTGAAAATAGACGTCACATATATATGCAAACAAAAATAAAACTGTCTTACACAAAAGAGAGTTATAGATCAGAATAAAAAACATAAGATTTGGCATCTGAATGGAAAATTTTATTATAACCATATAATAAGATAGATCCCTATATTTACATAAAATCGTGATCAAAGAGAGAGAGAGATGGAAGATCAGACGGTAGTCTCTTCTAGATCTTCAAAGTTAGGATCTTTGACATCAACAGCATCCTTATGGAGACCCATCTCGGCAGGAGAATAACCATCACCAGACCAAGTAAACTTGCCGCCATGGCCTCCTTTCTTAGGCGATCCATTCATGCCAGTGGCTGATTTCCTATCTCTCCTCACATCAGACTTGTTGTTGCAGTGGCCACCGTTGTTATTGGCTTTAGAGCCTTTGCCTGTGTTCTTCATTTTTTTAAGCTTTTGGAAAAGAATAAATGTGGAAAAGGGGTACAAATTTTGAGGGTTTATGTAGGTGGCTTGGCTACAAATACTACTAGTTTTACTATTTTAAGTTCAAGGGTCATACAGTGGGCGTGTGGCGTGTTAACTTGTGATTCGATGGAAGATAACCGATAGATAAGAGCGACCTGCAGTGTTTATTTTAAGGGCTTTGTCGCCTATTATTAGTGATTTATACTATCAACACTATCCTCCACTGCTCTTTTGTTCATATTCTAAGATATTTTGCACCCTCTTGTTTCCATCGTTCACGTGCCTCATATCAAACGGTTTGATATGTTTATCGGTTAGTTTTGTTTACAGGATAATAAATCCGGTTTGTCCTTACCTATATGTGCATGGGCTTTAGACCACGAGTCCACAGCCTTGCCTTGCACCCCAGGTCCATGATTTTTTTTTTTTTTGAGTAATTACATTCTACCCTGTGTTTTTACCTTAACGTTTAAGAAATATATTTTTTACTCCCTATATTTTATTTTAATGATACTAATTACCCTTTTTTATATAATTTTAATCATTTATTAGTAAGATAAAATTAAAAAATTACAAATAACATTAGAATATGGAATTATAATGATAAAAATATGTCAATTGATGTCTAAATATATTTATATATTTAAATATAAATACTTATAAATTCTAATGATAAATATATTTATTAGCATTTTTATTTACAATAAAATATATTTTGATACTAATTTGGATGTTTTTGTCATTATA
>CANYLF012012116.1:0-28101 GCA_948193215.1 Bocquillonia castaneifolia
TTTTGCTTATCCTAGGACATGTGAAGCTCAATATTATTGATGGTTTGATAAACGTAATTATGTGTTTTAATTATCTCTCTCTCTCTTTTAAGGGTTTCTCATGTGTTTGATTATTGATGTGTTATTGACCATTGTCATCTCTTTAATGCTATTTTGTTGGATTTTAATATTGAGAAATGTTATTGTCCTTTAGAAATGCATATGAGTTTGTTTAGTGAAAGCCTTTTAAGGTTGCTAATGAGGGCTAATGGTGTTATATGCTTCATAAAAGTTGGTTAGATTAAGTGATTAATGATAGTTAACTCTTAATTTAATTAGCTTAAGGCTTTAACCCTAGAGATAGGTGTAGGGATATTAGAACCATTCCTCCCCTTAGTTGAGAGTTGAGTTAGTTATATTCCCTTATTTTTTTTTATCATTCCATCTTTAACTTGAGTGAATCATTGTCCTAGGGTCTTTATCATCATTGTTTAACCTTAATCTTGCTAGTTGTTAATTGCATCCCTTTTGCTATCTTTGAGCTCTTAATTTACTTGTTTCATTCTAAATTGTTAGTTAATTGTGTGATTCCAAGGTGTAATCATTTAATGTTTTTTGTTGGTAATTAGTTTATTGATTTTGAATTGGTTTATGCTTAATCCTTTGATCGGCCACCCAAATAATCAATTTAACCCCCGAATTACTACTCGGAACCACTAGCTCCCCAAGGATCAATACTTTTTACTACTTGAGATAACCGTATACTTGCGGTCAACACCAGGAAGCTTTGGCATGGCTGAAGAGGAATGGCTTTAATGGTATTGATGTAGAGACTGATTCCTTGAACTTGGTCCTAGCTATCTGGAATTGTTGGGATATGATAGGTCTTATTTCAGTATGGTAGTTCAGGATTTGCTATAAGCTACTTAAGGAAGTTGAGTTTAGCTCGATTGTTTTCGATAGAAGGTCTGTGGATTTGGTTGCCCATAGACTTGCCAAAGAGTTGAATTCTTTGTCAAATCTGTGAGTGGTGGTTCAATCCCCCTCAGTTTCTTGTTGATGTCATTGCTAATGATTTTAGAATAAATTATCTGGTTTCTTAAAAAAAATCAACGTTAACAATTTTTTTGCTAAATAGGGAAAATTCCATTTAGCTCCTTTTAATTGTTGCATTGCAGCCCATATGAAGAAGGCTTATTTTGCAGACACTCCCTACACTTTAATGGATTTGGAGCTGGCTCATCCCAACTCTAATAAATGATATCGGAGCTCAATGTCTAGATCCAGAAGTCCAAGTCTAAATTAAAGATTGGTTCAAAACTTGTGGTTAAATATCTGAAGTCCAAAAATATATAAGAAGAGACAGTGATAAAGACCCAAGTAAAATACAGAGACCTGGCCTAACAAAAAGGATAAAGAGAAGAATTGACTCTCAAAAGTCAAAACCCAAGATAAAGCATAGGTAGCAAAGGATGATGGACCTATGTCATGACAAGCCATACATGTTCACAACTGATCTCAATCTCAATCGAAATCCCACGTGATAATAAAAAGGGAAAATGGAGAAATTTTCAGGTGGACACGTAGGACTGTGAATTCACTATTCAACACTTAGATTGTGAATTGACATTCCTACTGAATGGAGATAAAAAAAATCCATGTAACTGATCCCAAATAAACTTGGGATTATGGTTTAGTTGAGTTGAAATGAGTTTATATATGATTGTGCCTATATTTTCCCTCACGTAAAAAACTTAAATGGGTTTGATAGTGAATTGTTAAAATATCAGCCTTGTATATCTGAAACCATACTATCTTAATTTTATGTATCTTTTATTTCAGTTCTCATTCTCATGGATAATGTTTGATTTCGATTTCGCTACTCATCATGCTCACAACCTATTTTGTATATAGATTTAACTCAATTTTTATAATAGATTTTTGGCAAAAGGTACAAAAACACCCTCCACCTATTTGTCAGAGAGCGAGTCAGCCCCTAAAGTACTTTTATTTCTAAATTGACCCCTGACGTTTCTCCCTTTTACTTATATTTATTTTATTTATTCTTGTATAAAAGCCGAAAATCAACTATGCTGCTATGATGGCTGTAGTAGGAGCTACCGAAGCGGCGAACCCTTCAACTACCCCACCTCCAAGAGTGACTACAACTGCAGTTCCTGAACCAACTCCTCCTATGGAGTCAACTATCCCTAAGGCTCCTCAACAAAAACCTTCAGAGGCGAGCTACAAAAGAAAAAAGGTTGGTCAAGGCTAGATTAAAGGCGGTGGTTGCACCAAAAAAGACTCGATCTCAACTGCTGGAGACCATTGATGATTGGTCCTCTGGCTCTGAGTGCGAGCTTGTTAATGTCAGCCCTTATGCCCAGGGATGGGTGGACGAGATGGGGAATCCCACCGTCAAAGACAACAGACTTGCCACCCTGATCAGCAAGGAAATAAGTCTCTTGCTGACATGGAAGGTCTGTTAGGGAGGACTCATAACTCGCTCGCCTTACAAGTTCAGGAGCACATGCTCTCAGTAAGTTCCTGTCATATGTTAGGTCTTTATCTTATTACTTTATATATTCAATTTGCTAATATTTTCCTATGCATCCTTTTCAGACGCTGAACTTTGTTCGCACAATGAATTATAAATATCAGGCGAAGCATTCAGCGCACAAGAGAGTAGTGAAAGATATGCAAGCTCAATTGAAGTCTGCAGTGGATAAGGCGACTGCTGGGGCGAAGGCTGAGCTGAAGAAGGAGCAGGACAAGACCAAATGTATTAAGAGATGTTCAACAAAGAGAAAAGCTGATCTCGAAGCCCAACTGCAAACACTAACAGAGAGGGCGAACCAACTGGAGAAATAGAACACTGACTTGAGGTCGAACAATGAGCCTTTACAGGATAGAATCACTCAGCTTGGAGGTGAGAACGCCCTTCATAGTTCTCAAGCAGCTGAACTGGATTATCTGAAGTGCTCCGTTAGCGGAACCCTCATCAAGTATCGAGCAAAGCTTCGTGGCGCTGCTCAATAACAATTTTCTGACTCCGACTTCTCCTTCATGGATGCCATCTTTCCTGATGAGGATGAGACGGACTAGTAATCGCCCTTGTAATTATTTTCTTTATGTGAACAATTTTATGAATTTCCCTTTGTAAAAATACTCGATCAACTTTTTATTGAATTGAAGTATTTCTTCTGCATTCGCCCTACCTTTTCTTTAATCTTTTTATAAATTCTTTCTTTATCTTAAGGCATTACTGTTTGTTTTGCATCTTTCTTTAACCTCTTATTAAGAGCTTAGTTCTGTTCAGAATATGCCCTTTGGGTATTCCTAGGGTATTTGGTAAATGGTTATCCATTCACTCGCCTTGAATTGTATCAAACCTCCTTATGCTTTTATCATGCATAGTAAGAATTGAAAATCACCTTATTTATTAAGAATAACAAACGACCTTTAGATAACCCTAAGGTCTTTGTTTGCCTTAGTATTTTAAGGTCTTTTCTTCTCCCATGAGATTGATTGTGCCCTTACCTTTGGAGGTCTTAGTAATATTTGCTTTTTGGTCGCCTCTTAATAAGAGGTTGCCTTAAGTTGATAACTGCCTTTATCTCAAAAGGTCTTTATGATATAGCTTCTTGCATGTTTGCCTTAGCTTATAAGGTCTTTTATTTCCCTAATGGGGTTTACTATGCCTCGACGTGAGAGGTCTTAATATGGTGTTTTGCCCCTAAGTCGCCCATTTATAAGGGATCACCTTATTTCAATAATTGCCTTTATCATGAAAGGTCTTTTTGACTTATATCAAGCTAGATTTTAGCAATTGATAACTTTATTGATCTTCTAGGGGATTTAGGTTAGGCTCCCCTTCGCCTTACATTTCCTTGTTTTATTTAAATAAAAAAAACTTAAATGAAAATAGATAGATACCTCAGTTGCTATTAGAGGCTTTGTTGTCCCAGCTTCTATGAGTGATATTGACTCGCCTTAGCTATTGTAAGGTCTTTTTATTGGTGAAATTTTCTGAGGTGCTCCACATTCCATGATCAGGGGATTTCCTCTCCTGCGAGTGTTTTAAACTTGTAAGTACCTTTGCCAATGACTTTGGCTATTTGATAGGGACCTTCCTAATTAGCATGTAGTTTGCCACTTTCTTGTGTGGACACTTCACTCTTTCGAAGGACTAGCTCTCCCTCTTCGAATTTCCTTTCTCGGACTCACCTATTGTGAAACCATGCCATTTTTAATTGGCATGCCATCATCCTCAGGTTTGCATGTTCTTGCTTTTCTGGCAATAGGTCTAAATTTACTCGAAGCTCTTGCTCGTTAAGGGGTGTGAGTTCTTCAGTCCTAAAGTTCCTTTCCCCAATTTCTACTGGGACCACTGCTTCGGAACCATAACACGGGGTGAATGGGGTTTAACCTGTGGGGTCCCTAGGAGTTATTCTATAGGATCATAGGGCATTGAATAAATGATCTACCCAGCTTGTTTTCTCTTGTTCCAGTCTCTTCTTAAGTCCTTGAAGAATGATCCTGTTAGCTGACTCTGCTTGCCCATTAGTTTGAGGATGGTGAACTGAGGAAAATTTCTGCTCAATTTGAAAAGCTTCATAAAAGTTCCTGAATGATTGAGAGGCAAACTATTTGCCATTATCCGTAATGAGAGTGTGAGGGATCCCAAACCTATATATAATTTCTTTGAAAAATAAGTCTTGGACCCTTTGAGATGTAATTGTTGGGACTGCTTATACTTCAATCCATTTAGTAAAGTGATCAATCACCACTATCAAGAATTTCTTCTGTGCTTTGACTATAGGAAATGGTCCTAAGATGTCCATCCCCAATTAGGCGAATGGCCATTCACTCCCTATTGGAGTCATCTTTTCTGCTGACTTGTGATATATGTTAGCGTGATATTGACACGCTTCACATTTGGACACCAAATTCTTAGCATCCCTTTTTATGGTGGCTTAATAGTATCCTCTTAGGATCACCTTTCTGGCGAGCATGTTAGTCCCTTCATGGGTGGCTCCTATTCCTTCGTGAATTTCTCTTAACATATAATCCGCTTCAGTTTCACTCAAGCATTTAAGCCAAGGTTGGCTTTTAGACCTCTTTCTCAGTTCCCCTTCCTTATAAGCATATTCAACGGCTTTCCTCATTAACCTTCTTGATTCCCTTGGATCATTTGGTAGGATGCTGTTTTCCAAGTATTGGATAATTAGTTCCATCCATCCTCTGTTGTCTTCAACTGGCAGGATATTGGCCTTGGTGGTACTAGGGGATTTTTTTCTCTTTGATCAGTACATTAGGGATCGCCATTCCCTTTGCTGCCATCTTTGCAATGCTATTAGCCCCTTAATTTTCTGTTCTGGGGATTTGCAATATTCGCCACTGGCCATTGTTCCTTTTTTCACCTTCTATGATTAGTTGCTTTACCATGGAGATGTACTTAGTCATATCTTCATTTGCTTGGAAAGTGCCCGAGACTTGGTTCACCACCAGCTGTGAGTCACTATAAATTTCCAGATTTATGATGCCTATTTCTAGGGTGATTTGTAACCCTAGGATGAGGGCTTCATATTCAGTCACGTTATTCAAAGTGGTGAACCTTATTCTAGCTGCATATTTAATTTCTATCTTGTCTGGTCCTTTGATTAAGATACCAATACATGCTTCTACTGAGCAAACTGCACCATCTACCATTAGTTTCCATGGGGAAATCTCCTTGGTGTCTATAGGTTCCCCTGGAGTCATCTCTGCCATAAAATCTGCCAACACTTGGGCCTTTAACACTTTTCGTGGTTCATAAGTAACTCCCAAGCTTCCAATATGGATCGCCCATTCTGCTATTCTTCCTGAAGCCTCCGCTTTTTGCAACACCTTTCTCAAGGGGCTGTCTGTTTTGACTGCGACTGGGTGTGCCTCAAAGTAATGCCTTAGTTTTTGCGTTACTATTAACAGTGCAAAAGCTAGCTTTTCTAACCTTGGGTAATTAAGCTCAGCTTTATGTAGCACTTTGCTGATGTAATAAATGGGAACTGTTCACCATCTTCCTCTCTTATAAGTACTGCTGCCACTGTTTCCTCCATGGTGGATAAGTAAAGGTATATGGTTTCCCCTTCTATTAGCCTACTTAGCAACTGGGGGGATGTCAGGAATGTCTTGATTTCTTGGAAGGCCTTTGAGCAATCATCTGACCACTAAAAGTTTTTGGGATCTTTCAAAGTCTTAAAGAATGGTAGGCATCGCTTGGCCGAACTTGAAATGAACCGTCCTAGGGCGGTGATTCATCCATAAAGTTTTTGAACCTCGTTAAGTGTTTTAGGCGGTTCCATGATAATGATAGCCTGGATTTTGTCAGGGTTGGCTTCAATTCCCATTTGGGATACCATGAATCCCAGAAACTTGCCTGATTTAACACCAAAGACACACTTCTCTGGGTTTAATTTCAAGTTGAATCTTCTAAGAATCTCAAGGACTTCTCTCAAGTCTTTAGGATGCTCCTTCGCCCTCCTTGATTTGACTATTTTGTCATTCACGTAGATCTCTACATTTTTGCCTATATTGTTTTTGAACATTTTGTTGACCATCCTTTGGAAGGTGGCTCCTGCGTTCTTTAAGCCAAAGGGCATCTTAGTATAACAATAAGTGCCTTCATGATTTGTAAAGGCGGTTTTGGCTTCATCTAGTTGATGCATTGGTATCTGGTGGTATCCAGATTTGGTATCCACTGGGGAGTATAGCTGGTGGCCTGCAGTGCAGTCTACTAACTGATCAATTTATGGTAATGGATAGCTATCTTTTGGGCATGCCTTGTTCAAATCAGTAAAGTCCACACACATTCTGTATGAGCCATTGGGTTCTTTACCATTACCACGTTCGCCAACCATTCAGGGTACTGGACTTCCCTGATTACTCCCATCTTCATTAGCTTATTGATCTCTTTATTGATGGCGATCTACTTATGCCAGTTGTGCTTCCTTTTCTTTTGTATTATGGGGGTGATTGCTGAATCAATATTTAGTTTGTGTACCATCACTTCTCTGCAAACCCCTGTTAGCTCATCCTCCGTCCAGGTAAAAGTGTCCTAGAATTCTGACAGTGCTTGTAAAGTTTCTTGTAGGATCCCTGGGTCCATCTCTCCTACTTTTATTTCCTTGCCCAACCCCAGGGCTTTGTTTTGGACAGCTCCAACAGGTTTAGCTTTATTCTCCTTTGGTTGGATATTCTCTTCTATGACAATGGTTGAGAACACCCCTTTTAGTGTCTGACAATAGGCGATCCTTGCTTGTCTCTGGTCGCCTTTGATTATCGCCTCTTTTTTCGAGGTAGGAATCTTTAAGAGCAAATACCATATACAAATGCTGGTACACGTTTCATTGAGGATTAGTCGCTCAATAATAGCTTGTATGTGAATGGGATATCTACCACCATAAATTCTGCTTGCAACCCCTTTGTTATGTCTCCTTCGCCCAATTCTACTTCAAGCTTGATCGAGCCCACTATTGTGGTTGATTTGCCTCCTAGGCCTACTAGGGGCGTGCTGACAGGGGATAGCTTGGCTTGATCTAGCCCCATTTTATCAAATACTTTCAGAGTGAGGAGGTTCACTGAACTCCCCGTGTTTACTAATATGTTCTAAATCATGCAATTATGAATTAGCGCCTTCCCGCCTAACGCGTCCTCAGGGGGGGGGGGTTATTATTGCCCTTTTGTCGACTGCTGAGATTTGCACTATTCCAATTTGCTTTGCTGGAACTGTTTTTGAATTAACAGAATAGACAGACCTAGCGACCTTTTTCTTTTGGTAGAACTGTCACCTCCTGCAATTCCTCATACAATTACGTATATATGTTTAATAGGCCCCCCTCTAGCCTTTCTATTGCCTTCATCTTCATCACTATTTTCATCATCTCTATGGTCTCGCCTCCTATCTTGTCTTCTTTCATTCCTTTTATGTTCTCCTCTATCGCCTCTTTGCTCTCTAGGCCTTTCTTCTTGCCTGTTATCTCGCCTCTCTGTTTCCCTATTTCTTCGATCATCTCTATCATAGGCGGGTCTATCATGCTTGTCCCTTTTAACAAATCGCCTAAGGGACCCAGCTTGAATGAGTTTTTCTATCTCCTTCTTCAAGTGATTGCATTGCTCTGTATCGTGACCAATATCTTTGTGAAACTGGAAGTACTTGCCATTATCCCTTCTCTGGGCGGTATATGAACTCATCCTTCTTGGCCATTCTATCCTCTCTCCATTGTCTTTGACGTGCATGAGGATTCGTTATCTGGATGTATTAAGGGGTGTGTATTTAGGGAGATTGGAACTCTTAAACCCATTATTACCTCCTGAATTTCTGCTTCTTTTGGGAGATCGCCTATCTCCCCTTGGGGAAAGCTCCCTTTTATATTCCTTTATTCTCTTCAGATAATATTGACCATCATCCACTCTTATGGCTATGTTGGCGAGTGCCATTAGAGCTTCTACATTGTTAGGAGCCTTTGCTAATAACTCCTTCTTGAATTCCTCGTTTGTTGTACCATGGAGCATAGCAGAGCAAGCTACGCCCTGATTCAAATCTTCTATCTTGGTGATCTGATCATTGAACAGCTCTATTTATTTTCTTAAGGGTCCGCCTTCCCTTTGCTGGATGGAGAATAGGTCTGCTGACACCTTTTTCTGTTGGATGGAGGCTGTAAATCTCTACCTGAATGTTGTGGCGAGTTGTCTAAAGGAGTGTGTTGAGTGAGGGGGTAATGTTTTGTACCAATTAGCAGCATTCCACTTTAAAGTGGTAGGGAAGAATTTGCACCATACATAGTCCTCATTAGTTTGTACACTCATAGATGTCTGGAATTTGTAGACGTGGCTTGCAGGATCGGACTTTCCAGAATAAACATCTAGTGTGCGGAACTTAAACCCTTTAGGTAGAGATTTATCTAGAATTTGTTGAGCCAAAGGCGACTCATTCTTTATATTGAACCCAGGGTTGAAATCTTGCATGCCCATCTTGCTAATGACTTCCCTGACTTGTTTTTCTATTTTTTCCTTTTCATCTTCCTCCTTTTCCACCCTTTGTGCTATTGCCCTTTCTAATTGCTCGTCTCCCCTTTTAGGCATTTTCTCCTTGATCTCTATAACTGAAGGGGCGACTTTCTGTGTTTTCTTCTTGGCTTTCTTTTTAGGTTGTTTGTCCTTTGTTTCTATCTAGCCTTTAATGTCTTGGATTTTATCATCAAACTTCTAACATGCTTCATTCAAAATTCTAGCTACATCCACTGCACTAATCATGCTACTCCCCTCCTTTCCTCTTGTGTTAATAGGATGAGAAGATGCATCATCCAGGTCATTGTCTACTCCTTTCCTTCCGCCATCAAAATTGTCCCCCTAAGGTACAACAGGTGGGACAAATTGGGGAACATACTCATGGTGCCCTTGAAGTACGGCCAGATTAGTTTGATCTTGCACTCCTGACGGAGGGGGAATATCATTATTTGGACGAGGAACAAGGTTTCCTTGATTTGCAACAAAGGTAGGGCCTGGGTGGAAAACAAGTGGAGGGGGCAAATAAGGAACATTAAAATCTGTTCCAGGAGCCTTATTGGAACTGGGGGAACTAGTGGTGGTAAAGAAGTTGTCGGTGGATCTGGTGTGACCGGAGGAGTTCCCGATGGTATTGGTGGATACCCTCGAGTTTGAGGATATTGAATCCCAAGAGTTAAAGTATGTTGAGGAGTTTGATAAACAGTAGGAACTAGAAATCTAGGTGGTTGATGAGTAAGGGGAGTCCCCTGAGTAGTTCTGGGTGATTGTGGCATCCACGCCGGAAGTCCTCTTGAGCCAAAGAAACTAGGAGGTAAACCATAGGCGGGGTCTTTATTCATCATAATGAACTATTTTTCAATTTAAAACAGTCCACGCTGACCACACTAATGAAACGTTCAGGACGTTCCCCTTGACTGAGTGTCGCTTGAGTCACCAAAACCTGCAAAATAAGGGCAGACTTGGGGTGGTCCCCGGGGTCTGACTCCGATGCTTAAGTTAGAGATATTCTCTTGAAAGTTACGAATGTATGTGAATGAGAGAACGATACCCGATCCTCTAGATGGCAGGGGTTTATATAGTAGCAGGAACAATCTCCTTGAGCCCAGGAATCCTTGTCCCAATAGGCTTAGGAGTCCTCCTTTGCTGTAATGAGTCAGAGTCAACCTAGGATTAGGAACCCCCCTTGTGATGAGAGTCCCCCTTGACTTAGGATTCAAGGTGTCAGGACATATAAATGGGATAACGTGAGCCTAGCATGCAATGGGCCCTTTGAGCATTTTTGGCTTAAAGTAGTGATTCGAATCACAACCTATTTTGTATGTAGATTTAACTCAATTTTTATAATAGATTTTTGGCAAAAGGTACAAAAACACCCTCCACCTATTTGTCAGAGAGCGAGTCAGCCCCTAAAGTATTTTCATTTCCAAATTGGCCCCTGATGTTTTAAAAACTGGACCAAATCCAACCTTCCATTAATGGCGGAGTTGACGGAAGGGTGGATTTGGTCCAGTTTTTAAAACGTCAGGGGCCAATTTAAAAATGAAAATACTTTAGGGGCTGACTCGCTCTCTGACAAATAGGTGGAGGGTGTTTTTGTACCTTTTGTCTTTTTAAAATTAATGTAAAAATTCTTTATTTTTTAAAATTAAATAATTAACTTGTATAATGTTTAATTTTTTTTGATACTAATATCCATCCAAATTTAAATATTTTTAAATATTAATTATTAAATTCAATAATTATATATAATTAGACTAATTATTTATATTACTTTCTATTATTTTATTTTCTTTTTTAATAAATAATATAATAATTCACGCATCGCGTGAGGTAAAGGGCTAGTTACTTTATAAAAAATAAACTATAGACCTAAATTATATTATATGAATTATAAATATCTTAATTAAACACGAGAAAACAAATTAAGGCCCCTTTTGCTTTTATAAAAAAAAGAATACTATGAGTTTTCTTTAGGTAATATGGCTATTTGTACAAAACACTGGAGAAATAGTATTTTAAAAAATTAAAAATTTCATTAATTAATTCATAAAAAATTTGAAAATTGTTTTCTCCTTAGCTAAATAGGCAGTAAAGTTATTAATTGAAATGGTATGTGCATACTATTGATATACAAGTTTATATAGACTTACGGAAAAATTAAATCGAACTGTACATATAATATAATAGAGTTCTCCAGTGTTTTGTACAAATAGCCGTTTTAACTAAAAAAAACTCATAATATTCTTTTTTTAGAGAAGCAAAAGGGGCCTTAATTTATTTCCTCGTATTTAATTAAGATATTTATAATTCATTGAGCATTTTACAGTTTATTTTTTTTGAAGTAACTAGTCATTTACCTCTTGTGATGCGTGAATTATTATATTATTTATTAAAAAGGAATATAAATAATAGAAAGTAATATAAATAATTAATCTAATTATATATAATTATTGAATTTAATAACTATTATTTAAAAATATTTAAATTTGGATGGATATTAGTATCAAAAAAAATTAAACATTATACAAGTTAATTATTTAATTTTAAAAAATAAAGATTTTTTACATTAATTTTAAAAAGATAAAAGGTACAAAAACACCCTCCACCCATTTGTCAGAGAGCGAGTCAGCCCCTAAAGTATTTTCATTTCCAAATTGGCCCTTGATGTTTTAAAAACTGGACCAAATCCAACCTTCCATTAACGGCGGAGTTGACGGAAGGGTGGATTTGGTCCAGTTTTTAAAACGTCAGGGGCCAATTTGAAAATGAAAATACTTTAAAGACTGATTCACTCTCTGTAAATAGGTGGAGGGTGTTTTTGGCCCTTTTTTCCTAAATTTTTATATATTCATGTTTAGATCAAAACTAACATTAACATTTCATATCTTTTGTAGTGTTTAGCTTCATTTTATAATGATATAAAAATTTTTAAAATTGTTTAATTTATTTTTAACCCGGACATTACTCAGCTTGACGTCTAGTTGAAATTATTAATTTACTCAGTCCATATGTACTCATCCATCTCAATATATATATATATATATATATATATATATATAGACACAGACACACTTCAAGCAAGGAGGTTAAAAATTGCTACTCAATCTGACGGATTATTATACCACATGTACCTTAGTCATATATTTACAAATATGCCATTATTTATTCTATTCATAACTTCAACAGCGACTAAGATTATAATTGTTATTAAGCTAATTTAAATTTTAACTCTTAGTCATCACGTCATAAGCAATATATATACATAGATCCATTTACTATGGTGAATTTTGTGTGTATAGTGCCTTGTTAGTTCATTCATATAAAATATTGATCAACAATTCAAAACTAAAGCTGATGAAGAGAAAACTATGTATAGTATTATTTTTTGTGAAAAACCATGCATGCACGTCGAAAGTAGTTAGTAGTATTATATTTCTTGAAAATTTTGAATTTAATGATTGCGAAATTATAGAATACATTACTTGAATCCAGACATTCTAGGTATGCAGAAAAGGAAAGAAATTTATAAGCACGAACCGAACACTTAAAACGATCAAAGCCAATAAGAAATAAGAACTAAATAGAGCTACTTCAATGTATATAATATAAAATAGAACAACTAAAAACGAAATAGGTTCCACTCGATCGACCACTTCATTGGATCTCTTTCACGTTCGTACACATTCTTGTTGTCAATGTGTCAGTTGGCTTTGCATTGCAAGAACAAACGAGGCAGAGAAATTAAAGAGGGCTAGGAAAACCAACATCGATTTAACATAAGAAAATTAAAAAAAACATAGGCAGAAGGCTTAATTAATTAGGACATTAATAGAGATAGAAGAACTGTAAGCACCATCAAAGACACCAACAATGTATATTAGGCGGCACCACCTAAAAGTAGAATTAATGAGCAAAAAGTTAGTGGTAGTTGAAAAGAAAAAAGTTGATGCATGAAAATAAATAAGCAAGCAAGCTAGCACTAGAGTAGAGTAAATTTTACCAGGCATGGGTTCCCCAGTTTTCTTCATTGCTAGCTCTAGGACATTTCCCCTCCATCGAAAACACACATCTAAATTTCCTCGCATAAAACGCATATTTCTCTTATACGCTTCGTCCATTCGTATTTCAATACTGGGATCACCATCACCTCCATCATCTCTCCTCTTGATCTGGACACCTAAAATGTTAGCACCGCTCGTATACATAGTTGCGCTTCTAATTGCTTTACAAGAAATGAATCGATTTCTAAGCTCTTCATTTTGAAAGGAGTCGATAAATATTTGGTGTTGTGATGTTATAAAGACTCTCTTACGGGCGAAGTTAGACCTACCAGAATGTGCTTCACCCAAATACCTCCAAAGCCCAACTGGATCATTAGGATTATTCACCACTGGGAGTGGTAGTTGATACATTTGGAGATGAAGTTCCATTTGATTCGCAGCAATAGATGTAAATTGGAAGTAAATTTCCAAATCAAGGTCTGCAGTATATGCATGTTGGAATAAATTTCCATCATTGGGTCGAAGCATAAAGGTGCAGGACTCGACGTTCGTCAAGGCTTCAAGGAAGAGAATGCTCCGAGTATCATAACTATATTGGACCATCTCGTGTGACCTAACCCTACTAGGAATACCTACAACATTTGGCATATTTACGGAATACTCCACTTGCAGGGTTACCGGAATTCGCGTGCCTGTTTCTACCACGTCCAAAATGGCTTGCATTTCCCTTGTATCCATGAAGAAAGTGAACATCGTCGGAATGTTGCTTGATGTATAAAAATTTATAATTTCAGAAGATTTTGCATTGAAATGAAGTGTTTGATTGGCTATATAACATTCTTTCATTGTTATAGAGCCAAGATATTTCCAAGGGTGTTGAGGTTCCATAAGGAGATTTTTTTTTTTTTTTTTTTTCCTTTTGAAAAGTGGAGGCAATGCTTGTTGAGTTGATGAGAAAAGAAGACTTGAAGTGATAATTTATTTATAGAATGAAATGAAAGGGTTTGCATTAAACAAGAACAAAACTTACAAGCTGAATAGCGATACAATTAAGTTTCGCTAAAGATTTGTTTTTTGTTTTTTCCTCTGCAATCACGTGACAGCCAATTAAAACTTGCAAGCACTATAATTTGCTAATTTTGATATTGTTTAGTGAAGAGTGCCGGTCCTTTTAACTTGCCTTCCCAGGTAGCTAGGGAGTACTTTCTTTCCCTTTCTTTTTGGTCATGATACAGAGTTGTAAGATTCTGCCACATTAGAAATCAGACTCTGTTTTTGTGTATGTGCTGACAGCCTTAAGAAGTTGCCAGTAAGATAAGCATTAAATTATTTTTTACGTTTTAATTAAATTTGGTGTAATTTAAGGAAAACAAACTTACTATTGCTATGAACTGAATAATGATGTAGCAAAAATCAGATTCCGTTTATGTGTATAATTTGCTAACAGCCTTAAAGAGTTCGCCATAAGATATGCATACGTTAATGCTCAGAGCATTGTTGCTCTAGCACATCACAGTCTTCCTGTTGTTATCAAGGTTTTAAAACCAATAGATAGGTTCAACTGGTAAATCTAATAACCAGTCAATGGAAAAATTCATTGAACCGATTGGTTTAACTGTAACCCAATCGATCTTCTTGTCAGCTCACAGCTGAAATACTTGGAATAATTCTATGGTGGGTTTGTCACCGACAATGATTTAACTCCTGTGTTTTTTTTAGTCAATTAAAAATCCCCTTAACAGATTAAAGGGTTGAATTGTAAGAAAAAAAGTTCAATTTAGTCCTTAAACTTTATTTTACTCAATAAACTTTTATAAAATCACTTTTAATTCATAAAGATCAATGATGTTTTCATAAAATTATTTTAAAAATCAACTAAATTTTAAATTAATTTATTC
This sequence comes from Bocquillonia castaneifolia, assembly GCA_948193215.1. NCBI lineage: Eukaryota > Viridiplantae > Streptophyta > Magnoliopsida > Malpighiales > Euphorbiaceae > Bocquillonia > Bocquillonia castaneifolia. The sequence continues at coordinate 14,927 of CANYLF012012116.1, forward strand.
AAAATTTAAATATCTTAAATAAATTATAATAAATAAAAAGTCATTAAAATATATTATAAAATTTTTAAAAAAAGTAAAATTACTAAAATTACCATTTAATTACTCTAATAAATTATAAAAACATACTTCATCTGTTGAAAATATTTGATGTGATTAATAATAAAGATCTAAAAAAGCACAATAGTTTCACAAAAATAAAAAAATTATTAAAATTAATAAATTTTCTCAAAAATATTCCTTAAAAAATTTATACAATGTAATAAATTTAAAACAACTTTTAATTTTTAAAAATTTAATGTTTTCATAAAAATATTTAAAAACTAACGAAAACTTTCAATTTATTTAAAATTTAAAAAACCTTTTAAAATTAATAATAAAATAATAAAGTCAATAAAATATGTTACAAAATTATAAAAAATACAAATATATTTGCTAAAATTATTAACTAATTAGTCTAATAAATTATCAAAAACTACTTAATGGTAAAAATTATATCTAAATTATTTGATTTGACTATTAATAAATTTTTTTAAAAAGTACAATAATTTGACAAAAATCATTAAAATTGCCTAAGATTTTCAAAAAATATTAAAAAAATTTATACAATGTAATAACTTTTGTTATCATAATCAAGATAATAAATAAATTAAAATTTCTAAAATATTAGAAATCAAATTATTTTTACTTGATAAAAAATAATAAAATTTCTTATCAAATTATTTTCATAAAAAAATTTATCACAAAGTACACAGAACTAGCCTAAGATCCAGTTATGGAAATAATTTTTATATTTTTTTAATTTTAAAAAAAGGTATGAATTTTTAATAATTTTATAATATTTTTTATTGATTTTTATTAAGTGAAAATAATATTATAACTAATACTTTATAAATTTTAATTTATTTCTTATCCTCAATATGATAAAAAAATTTATACATTGTATAAATATGTTTAGGAATAGTTTTGAGAAAATTAACTAATTTTAATAATTTTTTATTTTTGTGAAACTATAGTACTTTTTTAGAAATTTATTAATAATCTTATAAAATATTTTCAAAATATTTCCGTTAAGTATTTTTTTTATAATTTATTAGAGTAATTAAATGGTATTTTTAGCAATTTTATTTTTGTAGAATTTTATAACATATTTTAATGACTTTATTATTTATTACAATTTATTTAAGATTTTTAAAATTTTGAATAAATTAATTTAAATTTTAATTGGATTTAAAATAAGTTTAAGAAAAAGTATTGGTTTTTATGAAATTAAAAGTGATTTTATAAGAGTTTATTGAGTAAAATAAACTTTAGGGACTAAATTGAACTTTTTTTCTTACAAGTCAACCCTTTGATCTGTTGACTAACAATGAAAATAACGCAGAGGGGGTAAATCATTGGACGGAACAAACGTGATAGGGTTTTTAATTGACCAAAAAAAAACAGGGGGCAAATCATTTTTTGTTACAAACCTCAAGGGGTGATCATATTTAACCCATAATTCTACCACTTCTACTAGGAATAGCCTTTTTAGTGCTAGTTGAACGTAAAGTAATAGCTTTTGTCTAGGGATGGAAACGGGGCGAGTCGGGACCGGATTTTACCTTACTTGCACCCACCTGAGCTATAATTAATTGTACCTGATCCTGTCCTTAATCCGAACGGGTTGTAACATTTCTTCCCCATACCCATTCCGTTATAAAATTAAAATTTCCAGACCCTAACCCGCTTTGCCCTGTTTTTTATTTAAAATATATAAATAATATAATATTTTTATAATTTATAGTTATTTAATGGTGTTTTTATAATATATGTGTATGTATGATGTATGTATATACGTAAACGGGGTGGGGCGGGTTTAAATTACCCGCATTTTCATATACGGGATGGCTTCGGGGCAGGTAATGAGGTGGGGCACCTAAATACCGAACAAGATTAATACCCGTCAGTAAATCCTTCGGGTATACCCGTTACCCACCCCGAACCTAGTCAAACGTTGACTTACCTGCCCCGATCCAGTTAGGTCGGATCGGGTACTCACAAGTATGGGTAAAATTATCATCTTTACTTTTATGCAACGTCGAAAGGGTCCTGATATAGTGGGATTGTTTGGATTGTTACAACATCTAGCATATGGTTCGAAATTGATTCTAAAAGAACCTATTTCATTTTTCACTTTTAATTTTTATATGTTAAAAATTTCAAAATATATCATTTTATTAAAATAATTAAAAATACATAATTATTGTTCATCTAAATTATGAAATTTTATATATTTTTATTTTTATAATTAATTTATTTCATTTCAAAGTAAAAAAAATTAATTTTCTAAGATATATATATATATATATATATATATATATAACTTATAAATTTAGTTTTATTTACATTTTTATTTCTATAGTTTATCATTTTTAGTTTTTATGAAGTTTACATATTTAGTTGCATAATATCAACGGTGTGTGTATTTTAGAAGGGGTAATTACTATTTACCCCATATAGTTTACCCTATTATACTGAATACCTTTGATGTTTGAAAAATTAATTTTTTTCATCCTCGCGTTTGCATGTCGTTAAACATCTTCATCCTTCTGTTAGATTTTTAGCCATTTACGTCAAAGTCAACGTGTAAATAGAGTGTTCAATGAAAGTGAATAAATTTTATGGACTAAAATGCCTTATAAGATATCAATAAAAGGGATTGTTGTGAAAAAGTGGGGGTATTGTTCTCTTCTCATAAAAAATAAAAAAAAAAGTTTAGGGTTTTCTTTCAAAATACTGAACCAGTGTTGAAGAAAATGACTATCTCAAATGGGAGTGAAACCAGTGGATGGGAGGGAAGGTATTTGAATATATTGTGCAAGTGTGGCAAGATAGCTGGAATCAAGATCTCTGAGTTAGAAGCAAACAAAAACAAGCTTTATTATCATTATAAAGAAAGGATTTGCGATGGATTTTTAGGTTGGTGTCTTCCCGCGAAGTCATTTACAGCAACTCATAACCATCCAAGTGTTGATTCTGGCATAAGTTTGAGGGATATTGGTCGACATGATGAAGTTCCACGTTAAAAAGAAGATGTTGAAATTATAAAGGAAGAGAATAAAATGTTGTTAGGAAAGATGGAGGGAAATGAAATTGTTTTGGGTTATATGAGGCCATTGCTAATGATTTGCTTAGTATTCTGTTTTTATGGTATTCATGTTATTTATGGTTATGGTGATGAAAATCTAATCAGTATTTGGAAGGAAAGTAGCACTTTTTGGTTGGTGGGTATGTATTTGCTCATGGGTAGAAGTAGTAAGTAGAAATCATTTTTTGGGTTGTTTTTTACTTTTGCAAATGGAAAAAAAAATTTTAGATTTAATGCGGATTTTCTGGGTTATTTTTTCCTCTTGAAAATGGGAAAAAATTTCTAGAGTTGATGTGGGTAATAGGTAGGTTGATAGATTAACTAATGAGATGTTTATGTGTTTTGTAATGTAATGAATATGTACATCTCTTGTTATGTTTATGAAAAAACTATTACCGTTAATTTTTTTCATTGATTTCTTGCTTGTATTATCTGTTGATTTGTTGCTGCATCGAATGTTTTGAAGGTATCTGTTTACAAGTATATTTTCGAAAACTATGATTGGTAACCCTTTATATAAGTCATTAAATATATTGAAAACCCCCCTATACTTGAAAGTAATGTGATTGATTACCCCCTATACTTTACTAATGAAATACTAAATACCCCCTATGAAGTATGACAAATGGACATTAATTTTCAATGGTGATTGAATTCATTCAGTTGACCTGCGTATATATAACTAATAAAGAAATCACAAATAGCTAAAACCACTTAATTTATAATTAATGATCAAAATACTTGAAGAACATGTAACATATTTATGTGCTCAAGTGCATTGATCATAACAAAAGAAACTGCAGACATAATAGTTATGCAGACATGATTGACAAAAAAAGGATGTGTCCTAACATCATAAGTATACCAAAGGACTATAACGACAAATAATGTGCACATCCAACCATTAAGGCTAAGTGTTGCCTTTACAACCAATCTAAACTAAAATATTTACTATGAAAAGTTCTGAGCAAAGTGCAAAATCTTCATATGCACTATCTTCACTACCAAAAATAACAACTTGCTTGAGTCATTGCATTTCCATGTCTGCCTTAACCTCTGGCTTTATTGGAGCTACCCCTGCCTCTATTTGAAGAAGATGGTGCAGTAGTGTTATAAGAAGGCTGAAAAAATAGGTCATAATAAAATATAAGCGTAAAGTGAACAAAATACAGATTAAAAGTTTAGAATTTTACCGTAGATATGGGTGGCACATTTGGACATGACCTTTTATTATGCCCAAATGACTTGCAAATTTTGTATCTCACCGTCATTGATCTCTTTCTAATTTGTGAAGAACTTTCTTCCTCAGCTTCCCTTCTTCTTTCTCTTTTTGGTCTGCCTGGTCGTCGTTTCATTGGAGGTGGCAAAATGAAAGTTGAAGGTTCAGTTGAGGTGTGATCAACATCTGGAGTGGATGAATAGCACCGCTATATGCTTCTAAATATGTCTTCACATAGTAGGCCTTATCATAATAGTCCTCAATCTTCTGTCTGTTGTAACCAATACACAAAGTTGCATGCTTACATGGCATGCCTAAAATAGGCCAAAAATTACAACTGCAGTATTGTTCCCTTAGCTTAACAACATATTTTGCTTTTCCCTTCTTCACTTCAAACTCATCAGTTCTTCCAAGAAGTAAAGTACATTTTCTTAAAAACTTTACAATCTCACTTAGCTGATTGACAATGAAAGGAGTTAATAAGCCCTCCCAAGTACTTCCTTTACCAAATCGCATGTGCGATCTCACCATGCACTTTTGTCTTAATGAATCCACTTTGTTAATAATAGGCATCCACCTAACTTTTCCAACCCAACCATTAAAGGACACAATCATGTTGTTTGTGACATCATCGGTCTTAGCATGCACCGTGAAACTATGTCTTGCTCTTTATGCAATAGGTATTGCATCCAACCAAGCAAAAGGTTTACCTGCATCAACTTTTCTTATTTCTCTCATAACTTGCCAATATGCAAAGCCAGTTTCTGCTTTTGCAGCTCTCCAAAATGGCACTGCATTCCTAAATCAGGGAACTTTTTCTTCAAATTTCTTTCTATATGCTGGCAACAAAACGTATGACTAGCAATAGGAAACCATTGCTCAACAGCATTTATAAGTCCCTATAAATTAATATAATTACATCAAAAAAACTCAGTCATAAATGAAGGAACCAATCTATAAAATTGTTAGTTTATCTATATATCATGCTAAGGTAAAAAAAAATATCACCAAAAATCTCATGAGTTATAAGAATATAAAATATAAGACAAGAAACACATACCTTTTGTCGATCTGACATAAATGTGTATGGTGTGCCATTGTTAGTGTCCCCAGTGCACTGATTTAAGCAATCCAAGAAGAATGACCAAGACTTTTGGCATTCACTATCAACAATACCAAAAGCTAGAGGCAACACACCTCTATTTCTATCAATTGAAACAGCATTCAACATACATCCACCATAAGGGCCCTTCAAGTGACATCCATCAACTCTAATGAAGGGTCTGCATCCTTTGAGAAAGCTAAGTTTCATTACTTCAAAATAAATAAAAAGGTACTTGAATGTTGGAGTAGCATCCAAGTTTTGTCTTTCTTGAAATGACAATTTAACAAATGTCCCAGGATTGTGAACTTTCAAGTGTGCAATATACTTTTGAAGCTGTTTAAAGGACTCTTCATGGGACCCTTCTGCTTCTTCTCTTCCTTCACCACGTGCTCTATACAATTTCCAATTAGGCACTTCTAAATCCTACTTATTCTTCAATTATGCTTGCATCAATTCATAACTCATGTTAGGATCAACAGTGAGCATTTGTTTCAACTTTTGTGAAACCCAATTTGTTGATGCATTTTGATTTTTCTCTTTAGATTCTCTAATACATGTATGAGCATCTCCAAGTTTTTTAACCATACAAGTTTTATCGTCCGGTAATTGACTATATGTAATCTCCAATAACAATTTTGACCTTTACACCTAACTGTAACTGTAGACACCTAATTTTTGGATGCAGGAATAGGGAAGAGGCTCAGAGTTCCCAATGATGATTACTTATGCTCACAAGGCATAAGTAGAGTGATTATGGCTTTCACTTGATCATGTAATGTTTTCAGAATAAATTTCAGATTTGAAAATGCATTGTTTTAAGTCAGAAAAATCATTTTGAAATGAAATCGTGCAATGTTTTCATCATATCTTTTCATACAAGCCCCAAAATGGTTTGAAACCTAGTTGAAAAGTAAATTGGGCCATTCTGTATGTTTTTATCTCTAATACGTTTTTTTCCAATTCTGACGTTTAAGGCTTCAAATTGGACCGACAATGTTGGCTGCCATATTAATGGTTTTGGGCCAGTGTTGGGCCTTAGTAGTTGTCTTATGGGTCAGGAATGGGCTTCAAATATGATTTAAAGGTTATGGGCATGCTTTTAATTAATTAATTAAGTTCTTTAATGGGCTTAAGATTGATCAAAAGCCCAAACCTATTTCATTTAAACTTATAGGAGGATTGATTTTAAATTGAAATTCAAAATATAAATGAACGTGATTTGCATTAATCTTTGTTTTCAAATTTCAAAATCAATTAACAGAAGATCTATTCAATCAATCACCTTTTCAAATTAAAACATCTCCTGCTTAATTTCTAAGCAATGACATAGAAATTCTGCCTATAAAATGCATGTTCAAACTCATTTATGGAGGTTGGCAATTTTAAGGGGTTGGCAATTTTGTTGGCAATTTTAAGGGGTTGGCAATTTTGTTTGCAATTTTGAAGAGGTTGGCTGGTTTACACAATTTGGAGAGAAAATAATTAAAAACAAAGAAAAAAAGCTTCTGTAAGTGTTTTTAAGTGAAAGAGAGAGAAAATAAACAAAAAAGGAAAACAATATGTGACTAAACAACAAAAAAAAGCCAATCAATGCAAGCACTGAGGGTTCTCAAGCACTTCCTAGGTGCAATACTATTTCTATTCTAAACTGAATTGATGTCTGATAGATCTCAAGTTCTGCTAATCATCACTGTAAGTTTTCTAAACTTTTAGAATTGTTAATTTTTTATGATCATTATGAAAATAATGTGATTTGCATTCATCATATGAATCATATTATTCATTTGCTCAATTTTACCGTGAAATTCAGTTTAAATGTACGTACTGTGTTTCTTTCATTCTTGATTTGATTTTTATCTACTTGATTTTAAGTATGTTTTCATGTTAGATTTATTCAATTAAGATGTTTTATGGCATGATTGTATGATTATAAATGGATTTGCATGATTGTTACTTGATTTTGGATGTATACAGTGCATTGTACGTGATTCTTCTAGATTTTTGATTTAGTGATTTTTGACTATGAAAATTGTTTTAGATTGTGTTTTAGGTAGTTTCTAAATGATTCTTACATGATTTTGCATGATTTAAGAGCATTATAAGTGATTTTTGTTGATTTCAAGAAAATACAGTGAATTGAACATTCACTGTATTGACTGCATATTTACTGTAAGAATGCTAGCATGACATAAATGATTGATTTGTTGCTGTAACGCATGTTCCATTGTTTAGAAATTGTTCTAAGTCATTTTGAACTGCAATCATATGATTTGACTGATTTGAAAGCATAGAAAGCACAACAAGAAAATTCTGAATTAGAAACGGACGAAATCCATTTCTAATTTTGGCATATCTAAATGAAAATGGGGACAGACCATTTCTAATAAGAAACAGATTTAGAAATGGACAAATCCATTTCTAATTAGAAACGAATTTTCTGTTTCTAATTAGAAATAGATTTTTCGTTTCTAATCACTTTAGAAACGGATTTATGAATTAAAAGGGGATAAAGATATCCATTTCTAAATCTGTTTCAAAATTTAGAAACAGAATTAATCTATTTCTAAATCCCTTTCTAAATTTAGAAACAGATTTGGGAGCATTTCTAAAATCCATTTCTAATCATATATTTAAAACGGAATATTTTGTTTCTAAATCCTATTTTATAAACAAAAACCAGGAAATTAGAAATAGAATATTCTGTTTCTAATTCCTTGATTTCTATTTTTAATTTATTTTTATTATATATTATATTTAATAAATCCTGGTTAATCAATAAACTAAATATTGAAGTTGAAATAAGAGAAAATTGAAATTGAAACTCCAAAACAACTGGTGAAACAAATTTAAATGTAATATACTATATAAAATTTCAATAATACAACCAAGTCATAAACATATGATAAAAGTCCTATGGTGGAGGGGGGTCTCCTTGATGATCCTGCTCATCTATATCCTCCAAATGCTCACCCTCAGTCTCAGGCTGCTGATCCTACTCGCCCTTAGTCTCCCCTGGCTGATTCTCACCGTCTAGATCGTAAATAAATGGAGGGCGTGGAGGAATCTCAACAGGAACCGGGATACCATGGGATCAAGCAAACTCTAAAATCCACCTAACTATATGCTGAACCTGCTGAACCGTCTGTCGCAAGGAGCTGCCATACGCGGCCTATAACCATTGCTCAACTGACTCTAGTGATCACGCAACAGCGCTCTGGAAGTCAAGATCCGATCCGTAGATGTCTGGCTGTGAACCCACTGGCGGGGCATGTGATTATTCAATAGCCCCTGGCTGATCAGTAGATGGGGCTAGCAATGATGGTGCTTGGGAGCCAAGGCCATATATACGATGCTTCTTCATCCCCTTAACAGCAGAGATATATAAAGCATTCGAATCGGCCTCCGGTTGTGATGAAGGCACTCCACCGTTGAGGACTCCACCTGAGGCTGAGAAGTAGCAGCCAACAACTCCTGATATCGAGTCTATGTAGTCCAAAACATTCCAATTTATAATGTAATATATAGTACTTGTTGAAATTAATGAAATGATAATACAAACAAAATGTACTTACATTAACATCCTCCGCCCTCTTGTCCATGAATCAGCTCCCGTCGTTCTCCAAAGTATGCGTACGAAGGAACACATTCAGTAATGAAGGTTCCATCTCTGTTTCTCTAGCCTACAAAAATGAAATTGAAATGTAAAAATCAATTTCTTAAGTATAATTGTAGAATTAATAAAAATAATGAAATAAGTTAACTAACCAGAATTCGAGCATGCTTTATGAAAGATTGAGAGCCACTAGTATAGTGCGCAATCCCTGTCCCTAGTCAAGCTGGCTCGCTCATTCTGTTCTTCTTGGCAGTGGCACACATCTTCTTGTACTCTTCTGAACTCCACTCCTACTGCCAGGCTCGCCAAACATCCTCTGGAACCCCTTTCCCATCTTTTGCCTTGAATGTACTGATAATGCTTGCATATTTGTTACCAACATGAGGAGTCCAAGCCCCCCCTCATAGCTTCCTCAGTATAAGGAGCCTCTCAACGTAACTTTTTCTGTTATAAGGATGAAATCCAAGTTATATTAACCAATAAATTATTTGTTAAGGGAAATGGATATATATATATATATACTATAGATAAAGAAGAAAAAGAAAGAAAGAAAATGAAGATACAATGCAAGAAAATAAAGTAAATAATAAAAAGTAAACTTATATATGAAATAATACAAAGTTTAAATTCAAGTATATATGAAATATTTTACCTTGAATTCATTGAAGTACAAATCTCTCTCTTCCTTCATCATGTGTGCCCAGTTGAACGCATTTGGAAATAACATCTTCTTGAAGATTTTAGAAATCTGTCCAGAGATGTAATTGGCAGGTAGAATTTTGTTCCTGTACACACAAAGACTTTATTGGTTAGCAACGCATAAAAGAAAAAGAAAATAAGTTGAAATTAAACTTAAATTTGCATGCATGTAGAATATAAATAAAATGAAATTTTACTAACAATTGATTGATTGAGAGTAGCCAACCTCTGGGTCCTCTTAATCCTATCTACAGTCTAAAAATCTCCTTCAGGATGCCCTAAAGAGGAAGGTGCAAACTGAACTGTGCGGCTGTAGCAGAAGAAGAACAACTTGGAACAGTAGAGGTAGGTGGAAACTGAGCTGATTGTACAACTGTAGCAGAAGAAGAATCACCTAGAATAGTAAAGGATGGTGAAAACTGAGATGACAGTGTAGCTATAGCAGAAGAAGAACTGCCTGGAACAGTCGAGGAAGGATCTAATGCTGATGCTGATGTTGAGGTTGAAGCTGATGCAACTAATAATGATGAGGTTGAAGGAGCAGTAGTCATTTTAGCTACTGGAGAGGAAGAAGAATACAGTGGAGTTGTCATGGTCAACATAGTTGGAGAAGTAGATGTATTAAACAAACTTATCAATACACTGGACGGGTATACTCTACGGTTAACTAAATGAATTGAAACTACAACTTTCGTCATTTACAATGATGCAAATTTCAAATCGCAGCAAGGAGGATGCAAACGATTAGGAGAAGCTTTATATACTCGTTCGCATATAATAATTGATAATTGATATTTGTTCAATGCGAGGATGATGCAATCAAAATTTTATTCATTGGAGTGCATATTAATTGATTTGTTGCAAGGAAGATACAAACGAATATGAGTTTCAAATATTTTTAAACTTTATCACTTATTAAATTTAGTTCGATGTAAGAATGATGCATTCGAATAGCAATATGATCATATCTTTATTTTTTTAAGTCTAAATTATACAATTTTAATTTTAAGAATTATTTATTTTTCATATATTTCAATTGCAAGGTAGATGCAATTGAAAGACAAATTCAATGCAATTATTAAGGTTAAGCTATAGTCTCTAACCTATTTCTAAATCTAACGAAAAGTCTACCAAAAATTCGGTAGAGTTTCCCCTATAAGTACGCGTGTCTCCCCGATAAATGCGGTCATTCATGCAATTAAACAACACTTCTATATACACAACACATTGCTGGGCCTACCACAAAATACCCAAACTTTAATATCATCAATATCACAAACCTAATCTAGCAGCACATGCTTACCGTTACAAACCTAATCTAGCAGCACATGCATACATATACTCTCTTAAACTAACAAAACTTATCTAGCAAAACATGCAAACATAATTTCTAAATTCACAACCTTAATCATGAAATAACAAGCATATATATAAACAATTTGTAATAATATATATAATCAAAAACATGCAATTCTATAAACATCAACAAATTAATTAAAACTACTCAATTGTTACATGCAATGGTTTGAAAAACTTACTCGATATATATACCAAGCAAGGTAAATAAATGAAATTAATCAACTCGAGCAATTTTCAGAAATCCACCGGCCTAACTCGAAACTCTTATATATATATATATATATATACTCGAAACACACACACACACACACACTCCAAAACTCGAAGTGAAAATCAACTAAAAATTTAAATAACTTACTTGATCCTCGAGGCAAGTATACCGAAACAATCCAAAACTCGATACTTAGCATTGAAATTACAACTATAATAAATTAAAATCACAAAAAGTAACCTATTAATAATCAACTCAATAGTCAAATTACATATACGGAAAATAAATAAATCCTAACATATATATATATATATATATATCCACGTTACATAACAAACATAAAAAAAAAAGATAATTAGCATTATTATATTCTCTTAAGTTAATGGAATAAAAAAATATAATGTATATTAAATGGTAAGTAATTGTGAGTTATCCAAAATGTAGATTTCACATCAAATTTGTTTATTTTATTTACTTTTTATCCATTGATGAACTATCATTACCTAGTAATGATGAACTAACCATTATATCATTTATGAATCTAACTAATAAAAACACCCTATATATACACTAAAAAGTAACCTAATTATAAAACCATAATATAATCTAACTAAAATATGAAATACATTTCACCTCAATTTTTTTAATTTATTTTTCCGTTTTTATTTAATTATTTGGAAATCCTAATTTACATTATTATAATTCCATTAATTATTCAGATTACTTGCTTCATTAACAATTAATTATTATAATTCCAAATATACTAACCTTATTTGGGAATTTTCCATTATTCTGTTTTTTAATACAATTTAACCCTATTTATTATTTATTATTTTTTTATTTTTACAAAATATTTATTAACTAATATCCAATTAGTTAACAATTTTTATTAATTCATTAATAAATACAAAGTTCACATAATTAACAAAAATTATACCCTAAATTTAACATAATTAACACAAATTCTAACCTAAATTTCACATAATAAACAAAAATTATAACACAAATTCTAACCTAAATTTACAAATTAAAATTACCTAAAATCCATTTAATTTACACAAATTAACAACAATTACTATTAATTAATTTCTAACTAAAAAATAAAGAATAATTAACTAACCTGCAGCTTCTTCTTCTGCTGCTGCTGTGCTCGTTGGAGTGTGGAGCCAGAGAGTTGTCGACGGTAAAGGCTGCAGGTGGAGAACGATGGTGGATAAGGGAGGCGCACAGCTCGCGGCCTTCAATTTTTCTTCCCCTTTTTCTCCTCTGCTAGTGGTTCTGCTCTTCCCCTTCTTCTTCACAGCCTTCTTCTTCTTCTTCTTCAGTCAATTTTCTTCTTCTTCTTCTTCTTTTTCAATTTTGCCTTTTTCTTCAGGCAATTAGGATTCTGTCAAGGAGAAGAGAAAACATAAAATTTATAATTAGAATTTAAAAACAGACATGTCTGTTTCTAAATTAAATACAATCTGATTCTAAATTTAGAAACGGACGTTTTCATTTTAAATTTAGAAATGGTCGTTTCCGTTTCTAAATTAAATAAATTCGTTTCTAATTTCAAAACAAAAATCCAAAATTTTCCCCAAAAATTTAGAAACAGATTTTGAAATTTAGAAACAGATTTTGTAATCCATTTCTAATTAGAAATTGATAAATCTGTTTCTAAATGAATTAAAGCTGTGTTGGCCTTAGTGGCATCAATCCATCTTATTTTGAGTTTAACAACCCCTTATCTTTGTCTAACAAAGTTTCCAAGTGTGTAGCTTGGTTTTCAAACTAGTTTTGGATTTTTCCTGTAAATCGTGCCTGGGACAAATGATATCACGTCCGTGGCATATTATCACG
>CANYLF012012740.1:0-10457 GCA_948193215.1 Bocquillonia castaneifolia
TTGATTAAGGACTTCTCCAACAGACTTTTGGATATTGTGAACCAAATAAGGTTAAATGGTGAGTTACTACCTGATTCTAAGGTAGTTGAAAAAATTATGATAAGTGTTCCTCAAAGGTTTGAAGCCAAAATTTCAGCCATAAAAGACTCATGTGATATGTTAAGGTTGTCTATTTCTGAGCTCATTAGCAAGTTCGAGGCATAAGAACAAAGAGTTACTATGAGAAATGGAGACACTACTGAAGGTGCTTTCTAAGCCTTGCAAGCAAAGCATAAAGAGAAAGCTTCATCAAATTTATAGGACAATGATGCTGGAAATCAAGATGAAAATGGAAAAAGAAAATTTTCACCTTATGGTACTTGTGGAAAAACAAACCATAGTAATGATAGATGTTGGAAGAAAGCTCAATGCAGTTTTTGTAATAAGATTGGTCACATTGAGAAACATTGTTGGTCAAAATGAAAGTAGCCTAAACAGCCTCAAAAATAAATGAATACCGTTGAGGAGGAGCAGACCCAAGATGAACATTTGTTCATGGCGTCACAAGTCTCAAATGCATCTCAAAATCCTTCTTGGCTTGTTGATAGTGGCTGTACCGGCCATATGACCCCTGATATGTCCTTTTTCAGCTTATCGGATAGATCAGTTAGAACAAAAGTTAAGATAGGAAATGGAGCTGTTGTTCAAGCTGAGGGCAAAGGGTCAATTATTATGAACACAAAGAAAGGTAACAAGCTGATTTCAAATATTCTTTTCATTCCTGAACTTAAACAAAGCTTGCTTAGCATTCTCAAATGATCAAGAATGGATATGTTGTTCTTTTTAAGAATGATTATTGTGATATTATTCATCCTTGTGGTATTGAGATTGCTAAGATAAAAATGGTGAATAATAGTTATTACTTAAACTTAAATGTGTTAAGTGGTCATGTGTGTAGTGTTGGTAGTCATGACTTGAATAGAGAAAATGTAGTATTTGAAATGGATGGTAGTAAAGAAACTGATCTTATAAAGAAGATTGCTAAAAATGGTTGTGAGGATGAAAATTTTTCTATTGATGTTATGAATGATCTGAAATTTAGTCCTCACATAGAAGTGTTAGCTAGTGGAGGAGATGGAGTGGTTAAATAGGAAAATCAAGAGAAAATGGCATCACAAAGTGTTGATATAAATCGCTCAAAAGCTGTTTTGATGCTTGGAGCTGATGCATTTCAGGCTGAAAGTTATGAGAATATTGGAGAAAATTCTCAATCTTTGTCGTTGTCATGTTTAACTACCATACAAGTTGCTGATACCAAACTAAAGAAGAAAAAGAAAAAGATGTCTAAGAAGAACAAGATTTCAGAATCACAAAAAGCTGATATAAGGTAAATGGCAATGGCAAGACTGATTTTGCTTCAAATTAACACTGAAGCCTAAAGCTTGGAATGTTCAATCTCAATTTAAAGGAGGATTGTTAGTGACTATGAGATTGATATTGAAAATCTAATGTTATGGTACATGAATATTTTGCATATTATAGTCTATCAACGATACTTGGAGGGAAATTGAAAAAAAATTGAAAATATTTTAAATCTCTTGTACCTTAGTTGATGTAACAAATATTAATATTTTGTGTTTAGAGGCAAGTTCCCAGCCTGCTTAGTTCAAATATGTAATGATTAGTACTTCTAGATTAAGTTATGTAATTTGTTTATAAGTAAATGAAATGAGAGGGAAACAAGTGAGAGACTTCCTTATTCAAAAATTAAATAGCATTTCTCTTCTCTTTTCTTTTGATTTTACTGCACATGCTTTTCTAAAAACATAAACTAGCAGCCTTGATAAGCTCTAGTTGCTAGTATTAGTATAACTCTGATTTTAGGTTCCAACAGCAACTCCTTAATGCGATAACCAGCTAGTGATAGGACCTTCAAGGATCTTAAATTCAGTACCATGTCATGGAACACATTACTAGTTAAGTAGTTAAGGACACCATATGGCATGATCGGTAATGCTAAAAAAGTCCACAAATTCTTCATTTCTGAGAAGTCTTTAAATTTTTGCCATGTGTCATACTCACCAGAGTTGAAAGATGAATGCAGGATCATTGCCTGTAAATCTGTATTCTTCTTCTTGTCACCCAAATGAAAGCATGTTTCTCCACTAACAGATTGGGCTAAATCATGTATTAGGTCATGCATCACATATTGAGATTCATGAATACTAGACACTTAAAAAAATGATCTAGATAATAAATCATCAAAATATTGGCACCCTGACTCTATCATCTCCTTTGGACGTTTATTGACAAAACCTTCTGCCATCCACAGTAAAACCATCTCCATTTTGTTGAACTCAAAATCTTTTAGAAAAGTGGCACAGTAGGCAAAGCACTGCTTTTAAATGGAACGAAAGATGAAAGTAACTCAACCTCAAAGCCGAAAGAATGTTGCATTGATCATCCGGTAAATCCCAAATTTTGCTATTCAACACTCTTTCCCATTCACCAGGATTCAGTTTACCTCACAGTAAACCTCCAAGAGCCTTGGCCACTAATGGCAATCCTTTGCATTTTCTCACAATTCCTTCACCTATATCTTTCAAATGCAAGTGATTTTAAAAATTTACCATTCCCAAAGCATGTTGGGCAAACACTGAAAGACACTCTTCTTGTGACAACTCTTTGAGAGCATAAGCTGACACGGCACCCATCATCTGTGAAACACTTTGATCGTGTGTTGTGACAAGAATTTTGCTTCCTGGTGCACATCCTTGGAGAGGGCCACAAAAGAGTGTCCATTTATCATAGATCTTGTTCCAGACATCATCCAGAATAATCAATCATTTCCTTTGCATCACCTTTTCCTTCAATTTCATCTGATGAAAATTGAGATCCTTCTTTTCATCATTGCGCTCTGTTTGCAAAATTATTTTGGTAATTTTGTGAACATCAAAATCCTCACCGACAGAAACCCATGCTTTAAAATCAAAGTTCGGAAAAGTATCATTGAAGATGAGTTGGGCAAGAGGGGTCTTGCCAATGCCTTCCATCCCAACAATGGAAATTACAGAGACATTGACATTAGCTCCAGCGTTCAGCAGTTCAAGTACTTTCTTCCTATCCTTGTCCCTCCCACAAAGCTTTGCTTCACTCACTTCAAGCATAGAGGTTGTGGGTAGTCTTGCACTCACTCTACTGTTACCACCCAAATGCAAATCTTTAATTTTTAAGACTTCATGAAATATACCACTAATACTCCTTACCTTGAAAACCATGCCAGCACTGAATAAAACAGTATTGATGAATTTTTGCATCTTACTTGGAGGGGCAACAGTTTCTGCCTTCGCCTGCAGATTGCGCCGCTGAGACTCGTTGAGAGTTCATCAAGAACATCCTCCACATGATAAGCCAAATCCCTGAGGTCGCTTACCCACATCTTTACCCACTCGTTCCCCCAATACTGCTTCTCATCTGCATTATCAGACTCATCATAAATCTTCTTCAACTGCTTCTTCCAATTCTTGATTTCCTCAGAAATGTTGTCTTCCAATATGTACTTGTTAAAGTCCATAATGGAAGTCAACTTGTCAAGCATACCCTCAACAAAAGAAGAGAGAATAACATTACCAATAGTAGTCACCACTTCTACTGCAAACAGTAATTGAAAGAACAACAGAAAGTATTTAGCTCAGAGTCTCAAAACAAATTGGACAGACAACTATTTCTATGGAAACTTATTGGAATTGCAAACTATGTGTGTATCCAAAATGTTGGAAAACTATATTTGTGTTGACGAAAGAAAATTAATAATGGAGAGGAAGGTGTTAAGGCCTTGCTTGGCTTCGTAGGTGAAACTTCCTGGGAAATTAACTTCCCGGGAAGTACACTTCCTGGAAGTTAACTTATAGGAAAGTTAAATTTTAAATGTTTGATTCACTTAAAACTTCCTAAGAAGTATAAATTTATTTGTTAAATAAAAATTATTTTATAAAATTTAATGACATAAATGCCCCTTAATATAATTACCTTTTATATTAAATATAATGATAAAATAGGAAGCAAATCTTAAGCAAATCAAGAAGTTGCACTTACCAAGGTTTTACTAAGGAACTTACTTCCCTAGTCAAAGGGAAGTCAAGCTCTTAACTTCCTGGTAAGTAGTATTACAAAAACAAACCAAGTAAAGTTAAATTGCCTACTTTCCGGAAAGTCTAACTTCCCTAGCAAAGTTACCCCCAACCAAGCAAGGCCTAAGCAAGTGGCCACATGTTTTAAAAATTCTTAATTTATTATCAATTGGGAAATTAAAATGGCCAAATCCATAATTTAATTCCTAAAATTTAGGGGTTGACCTTAATATTTAATTTCTCAACTTCAGCTTTAACCAACGACATATCTCAAACTCAAACTTCTATTTTAATCTCTTTCACTTCTGTCTATGTGTTTAGATGATATTCTCTCCAGTTTAAATCCCTTAAAATGTGAAACTCCTATAATTTCAAATTGAAAAATCAAAAAAATTTCTTAGCAATCAACTCTCCAAAAAAATAAGTGAATGTTGACTTTTCGCCTTAACTCCAACAAGCGGAGTTCTTGTTCTGATGAGCGAATATGTTAATAAACAAAAAAAATAAAGGAAAAAAGACAGAAGTTTTTTATCTGATGATTGCATCATAATTGCATCTAGAAGCAGCATATATATCAATTGGAAAACAGTTCTAATTAACCTTCATCATCATTGGGTCATTTATGGTAAAATCTATTAGAATGGCGGAGCTCCTGTGCGATCATTAGTGTCATTGTCGCTGTTCTGATGATGATGGTGGTGGGTATTTTGATTAGAAATTTTAAATATTAAATGCATGTGAATTTCTTTTGGTTTTGTGGTGATGGGTTATTGAATAAACAATAAGAAAGACATTAACAAATCATTACTTTGATTCTGATTGTGGTTTTGGCTCTTGAAGTTTGGTGTCCAATTCTGCAAATGAAGTTTCTTTTAGGGGATTTCTGCAAATGAAGTTAGGTGTGCCTTTGCACATGATTTCTTTTCAATATTTTATTTAAAGATTGTTATTAAAAAAAAAAATAAAAATGTGAGAAAACCCTAGCCACCTCTTTTTCTCTAAAAAATACTTCTTATTGTCTTCTTTGTTTGAGAATATCGTCGGCTTTTCTGCCTGTGACAAACCCTTTTAGTGTTTTTTTCTTTTTTTATATAATAAATCAGGTGTTTTCACCTCTTAGTTTAGATTTATTATTCTCTCATTGTTGAGAGTCTTGTTTTTCTCCTTTTGGGAGATTTCGTTTCTATTAGAGTCAAGCCGGTGTGTCATTAATAGTATGAATGAACAATTTTCTATTAATATTTTAGATTACAAAATTATTCTTTTATAGATGCTTTATGACTTTTTTGAATGCTTCTTCTTAAAAAAAAATAAATTTTATGGTAAAATCATCTTATCAAATATATAATCATTATATTATATATTTTTTTAGTTTAAACAAGTTATATTATATATATTTTTTTGTTTAAACTAAAACATTAGTTTGTATTTTTATGGGTTTAGCCTAGATTAAATATTGATTCAAGTAATATATATATATATATATATATATATATATATGCCGAGCTCTAAGAATGCTTGAGAAAAATTCTAACAATTTCACATATTTTTTTAATTTGAAAGGCTGATGTGTCAAAAACTTCATTTTACATGATTTTAAAAATAATTTTTACTCTTAAAATAATTGATATCAGATATTCATCTAATTAGTTAACTATATATCTACATATATACGAAATAAATAAATTTCAATTGAATTAAAACTCTACTAAAACTAAGTAAATAATTATCTTGCATTTATATTTCACGCAGATTATTAATAGATAATTAAAATAGTAAAAACAAATTCAAATGTCTATTAAAAAGAAGAGTTGTAAAGAATTAAAAATTCTACATTACCTTTTCCATATAAATAGACACATTTACAACTCTATAGGTTACGTAAAGCTCTTTGAATTTTCATAAGAGTTTATATATAATTTTATCAAGAAAGTTATGAGTTTCTTAAGTCACTACTTTTTCTTCTTCTTATTCTTTTTTTAGATTTTTCTTCTTTTATTATTATTAAATAGCTTTTGTTTTGGCGGATGGTTGCTTCATGGTGATGAGCACGACACATACACACCCTTCCAAATCCTGATGAATTTCATTATCGCAAAAGTAAGCATAAGGTAATACCTTTTGTTCTACTGCCTAACGTTTTCTTTTCAACATTCCATTTATATTTTTGTACACATAATTGTTTTTTAATTTTTAATTCTAAGATAATTCTTAAAACATGCTCTTCCTATCCAAACATAGAAGCACAATTTAAATACGTATACGTGATTCCTACACTTCTGATAAAATAAAAGATTAATCATAAGAGGTTGATTTTATTTGTAACGCTATAACATTATATATAAGAAACCTATTAAATCTAAATTATCATTTGTATTTACCTTAACCAATTAAGCCAAACCTAAATATTGCTTTTAAACCTTATTGCTTATAAATCTATTCTGTAACATCCTCATAATTAATTATATGTATTAGTGTTTAATTAGCATCACTAATATATTTAATTTTGATAATTATAGATCATTAATTTATTTTATGTGCATGAAGGGTGTAATTGTTAATAATAATAGTTGTGAGTATGTATATGGTAGTATTTGATTGTTTGGGGGTAAATTTGTAAGTTTTTCTTAAAATGGTTTAAAAGTCAAAGATTAACTTTAAACCCACCAATGGAAAATTTTCAAACTATATTAATAAAAGAAAAATGAATTTTAGGAGGATAAGAAGGGGGTCTTGGTATTGGATTTTGTAGAGATTGGTAGGAGAGGAAGAGGAAGAGGAAGAGCAGAGGAAAAGAAGAGAATTTTGAGAAGAAATTTATTAATTGGTAAGTTTTCTTTAATTAATTGTTGTTAATTGATATTAATTGGTTTGTTTATGGTTTTGGGAGTTAGGGTTTGAGAGGATTTTGGGGGGGGTTTTTGATTAGAATGGTTTAAACATGTAATTGATGTTTTTGAAAGAGATTATTGAGTAGTAATTGTGTGTTTTGTTATTGAATTGTTATTTTGGATGGATAATTGTGTATAGGGGAATTTCTAAGGCAAAAGGATTGAAGAAAAGAGGACTAGTTGGTGTTCTCTATGTTTTGTAAGTAAATAGCTATTAATACTAATTATATGATTTATATTAAAACTAATTATTTGATTTAATTGTGTGTTATGATTAATTTGATTACTATTTATGGTGATATTTTAATGATTGATTGAGTAGAATGGTTATTATGATAGAAGAATGTGGATTGTTTGAATGGTAATGAAATTCTTTGTGAATGAATGTGATTTGCAATAGTTATGTGAGTAGATAATTATTTGTGATTGATGAATGATGGTATTGGAAGTGATAATATGGTTGACGTGGTTGAGAATGTGAAAGGGATGATTGATGAGCAATTGACATGGGAAATGATTTGAGAAAAAGAGGAATGAGATGAGATTATTGAGAAATGAGAATTCGAGATGAGAATGTTGAGAAGAGCATTACATTGATATGAAATGGTTTGATTGTGTGTAGTAATGAAATGGCTGTGATTGGTTGTTGTGATGATGAAATGGTTGTAATTGTTTGAATGAAATGGTTGTGATTGATTATTGGTATGAAATGGTTGCGATTGATTGTTGAGGTGTAATTGTATTTGATTGATTGTTTTGATGAGATGGTTGTTGGTTGATTGATTGTGATGAATTGATTGTTGAATTGGGTGATGGATTGATTATTGTGATGAAGTGATTGTTTGGTTGATTGTTGTGATGAATTGGTTGTTGATTGATTGTTTGATTATGTTTGGCTTAGTAATGAGCTTGATTGTCTAAGTGTTTGGTTAGGAATGGGTAACCCAAGTGTTGAGATTGAAATGATGCATTATGATAATCAACTAGAAAAGTGAGAAGGGGAAATGAATTAATTATGATAATGAAAAATATGTGAATTATGATATTGAAAAAGATGTGAATTATGATAATGAAAAAGATGTGAAATGTTGAAAAAGATGTGATCGGGTTACTATTCCTTAAACCATTCATTTAGATAGTTTATCTAATTATCAAGGTCGATCGTGATGTGTGTTTTATGATTGGTGAATTGTGAATTGAGAATTTGTGATTTGTGAATTGAGTTTGAAGATGTGGTGAAAGTGTTATTTGATGTGATGAGGTATTAACCTATTGAGATTGTGTTGATGAATTTGAAAAAGTTGAAGGGATGGTTGAGAAAATTATGATGGCTTGATAATTGTGAATTTATGAGTTTTGTGATTCTGAGTAATACTATATAATTAAGTTTGAAAATCTATACATACATAAGTAAATATAAATGTGTATATTGTGGTTAGTATTAGCGGTTATTTATTTACTGAGTCGCCAGCTCACCCCTTGGCAATAATTTTCAGGCTATGGACAAAGCTTGTTAGTATTCAGAAGTTCACGTGCTTAGCAGTGGAAGTTTTGAGGGTTGGCTAGTGGATAGTCTTGAGCATGTTAATGCATATTTGTTTGAAAATGTATATGTTTTGATATTGGATAAATTTATGTATTTATGTGAATTCTAGTTGTAAAATATGTTTTGATCTTGTTTTTAATACATTGGGAAGGTTGTTATGAGTCTATGATGATTTGGGTTGATTGGGGTCTGCTTTTAAGGTGAAAAGTTGAAAATTCTGTTTTAGCACTTTAAATTTTTATTAAGATTTTTGTGTGATGATTTTAGCCTTGCGACGACCGTTTCATAGGCTATAACGCCCGTTGCAACATGTGCAACGACCGTTGCACAGCCTGTTGCACATGGGTTTCACCCGTGTCATTCTCGGAAACTTTGGAAAATTTTGTGCATTTTCGCAACGCCCGTTTCAGTGTAGCAACGACCGTTGCAAATAAACAAATAAATAAAAATTTTCAAATTCTTAAATTATGGTTTTGGATTAAAATTTCTTGTTATTCTTAGTATTTTTATTTGTTTTGTATTAAAGTTTAAGGTGTTACATATTCTCTCTCGAAAAGGTTTGCAATTAGTGTTTCAGTCGGCAACAAAAGTTGGTTGGTTTGGCATTATAGCACCAAAACATTCTCAAATGCCGACTGCGGGTGTCACTAATATTCCTACAGAGGAGTTTGTTATTCACTTGTAAGTTTATCTATTTGCTTAGCTAGCTTCTGGAAATATGATAGTGAGAAACCCCTCCACATATTGCTATGGCCTAGAGTTCAGATGACAGGGAACAAAGGGATCAAAACAATTATATCTTGGGGATAAATCAGCTTGATGTTGAGCTCTTCTCCCTTTTACTCTGTTAATTGTTTTAGTTAGGTTGAAACCATAAATTATTTGTTCGTTATTTTATTTCATATCTGCTTTCATACTTATTCACAGGTATTATTTATGGTGGATCAATTCAGAACAAAGAATGGGTATAAGTATATAACTTATGTTGGATCAACTGATTCAACTCCAAACAAGATTTAGTAGAGCCTTCTAAACTTGGAACAGGCTCCAAGAGTAACCTTATCTTAAATTTGTATTTCATTAGTGAAATTATATTTCTTTTTTTTCCTTTTTCTTTTAGTGTTTCATTTCATTATTAGTGATTTCATATATAAATATAATTGTAATATTGATCTCAGAAAGATCATTTTATCTATAGAAAGTTCATCGAATCTTTTTGAGGTCAATTGCTAAATAATTACATCTTAATTCTACATTTGGCTGAGAATATTTTATTTATTTTTATTTACTTTAATCTTTTTTTTAGAGATTATTTTAATAAGAATTGAATTAATCATTAAAGAGCCCAGCAACGCCAAGTTTCAAAAAGCTAATTAAAATTTTCATCCAAGCGTCTTATTTTTGTATTATCTCAAAATCCTAAAAATAATGTGTCAAAAACTAAAATTTTGATTTTTTTTGAAAGTGTATTTGGAAAAAAAAAACTTATTTGAATTCCTAATATATTAGCATAATTTAGTTGAATTTCTAATGAAACAATATAAAAATGTGAATTTCTAATGACACAATAAAAAAAGTGTCAAATTGAATCCAACTTTATTTACTCTGAAAAAATAAATAATTAATTAAAAATTGAATTTAAAAACAATATATGTATTATTAACTAAGTAGTTAGCGTTTATTGAAAGATAATATCAAATTAAAGTTTGTAAGAATCTATATATATATTCTATATATATATATAAAAAGTTGATGCAAAGAGAAAGTATTAGATTTCTTCTTTGATCATCTTTATATTTTTCTATTTTTCTAAATTTTTAGATTTAATCTTAATTTATTTATTTTGTGATTGGTTTAGTTGAATTTTATGTATTTTTTAAATAAATATGTAATTAAATTTTAAACAATGGT